>CABFWB010005571.1:19420-43293 GCA_902151455.1 Timema bartmani | reverse complement strand
TTTTTGTCGCGTAGGCTTAGCGGTTAGGACTATTATTTTTATAATAAACGTAGTTATTTTATCACCGCGTCTTGCCAACCCTTTTGATTATTCATATGTATACTAATTAGTAATTACGATATCGTGTTAGTAAGAAGAAAGGTTGAATTTTTAGGAAGTCTAGGCTTACCTGCATTTGCGTGAAGAAAGAGTGGAAAACCGTTAAGGAAAAAACATTATTTGTCCATCTGACTGGGATTCAAACCCCATATCTTCTCACCATCAAGCTATTGCTATAGTAGACCATTCGACTACCAAAGTGGGTTCTTAATGAAGTGACCATTTTGCAGTTTAAGGCGAACACATTTTTAAATAAAATAATCTCGATATATTATTAGAGGGTCATTGTCATCTGGTTTGACTTTCCTTTGATTGGGAGGTAGGAGTTTATCTGGATATATTGAGTTGGTTTTTACTAAACGGTTTCCCCTTTACTTGCCACACAAATGCGGTTGCATTTATTCCAAATTTTATCTCACTCATTCCGACCTCGTTGTTGTAAATATGTGGACTCCGCAGACGAGTAACATGACGTGACGCTCATACAAACACATATTTATATTTATTATGAATCACAGTTATAGTTGTTAAAGGTGTTTTTGACGGAGCGGATGTCAAGCACCGCAGCTTCCCACGCGCTCTTTCAACGACAAGT
The DNA here is from genome assembly GCA_902151455.1 of Timema bartmani. Classification (NCBI taxonomy): domain Eukaryota; kingdom Metazoa; phylum Arthropoda; class Insecta; order Phasmatodea; family Timematidae; genus Timema; species Timema bartmani. The sequence continues at coordinate 42,599 of CABFWB010005571.1, read as the reverse complement.
TGTCCCCTGCTCTATAGACTATCCAGCACTTCACCCGTGTCGGCAGGTGAAGTGGAACTTGAGAGAGATCCTGGGAAAGAGATCACATGAAGATACGAACTCTTCCAGTAATGTTATTTATTGCCAGCACATAATTAATGACCAGTCTACTTCCGGAACACAGCTTGGGCTTATCTCCTTGGCCTTGCTGTCCCCCCTATCCCCCTCTGAAGCACGGGGATTTAAGCAATACTCTAACCGAGAAACTGGGAGAGATTGGTTGGCTGAGCTTGAAAAACTAGAAAGAAGGAAATAAACTTCTTTGATCTTGAGTTGGATAAGTCCAGTACAGACTCTTCCAATAAAAATGTGATCGAAGCTAATCACAAAATGTTAAAACGTTGACTTTGACAATACAGTTCTTACTCGATTGTTTAATTAAGAGTTTAAGGTATGGTAATCAATAAGATCAGACACAATTTGTATTTTCACCTCCAAATAATGAAATTCAAAATTCGGAATGTTGGAAACGTTGATTCCAAGTTTTTTTGTCCTATACAATTAGGAGTACTAATTTGCCTGTAAGTGTTTACGGTCTGCAAAAGCTATTAAGATAAACTGCCATCGCCCATATATTTAATATATAAAATTAAACACGCTTATGCAATTAATATGATTGTTGAGTAACAGAATGCATTAGGATGAAATTAATAAATAAAGTATACATAACTTAAATAAAGAATTCAACTATTTTACTCAGTATAAAATATGCTCTCAGATCTGTAGTAATCGTATTTTATCTATTCTTATTTTTCATTGGCAGAAAGTTAACATTTTGTAAAGTCATAAAATAAGGTTTGTATGAATATCAAATTTGTCAAAGTAAAAATTTATGTTGCTAGTCAAAGTTTTTCTAATTGTAATAAAAGAGGAATGAACACTTTAGCGTATTCCTTAATGAATAGCGGAACTTTTAGTTACACGTCAATATCAAACAAACATTAGACATAAATAAATATAAAACATAAACAATACGTGGGTGACCCACTTCGGTGGCCACATGGTTTAAAGCGCTACTCACGCAGTAGACTAGACTGCTGATAACGGGGATGTCGAGGTTCAAATCTCAGTCGGGTGCATTGGGGTTGCTTTATAAAATGGTTCTCCACTCTCCTTCCTCACAAATGCGGATAGACTTCCTCGAAATATAACGTTACTTATCCCTAAAACCATTAGCCTAGCTATTACATAGATGTACAACCCAAACGGCTAGTAAGACATGCTACTAAAAAAAAAGGGTGATGTTGTTCATTTGTAAAATACATGAATATGGTGGTGAGGTTATTTAAAATTAGATTAATTAATTTCAATGTGTATGAATAAAAATATTTAAATGATGAGTTGTTATACGTCATCTTGTCTTCTTGTGTATATTTATACATCATTTTCTAATTATGTAACCAATTTTATTCGTAGCCCTACTTTACGCGAGATAGTGTCGCGGTTACTAAACATTCCACACAACATGAATGCGCTGTGGGTTACCGCATTATATACACATACTGGCTGGGTGATAGTTAGGTGCGACAATTTGAATTTACTAAATCGCGTAGGTGAAAACAATATTTATCGCGTTGTTTGATTTCCCCCGTTGACCACGATGTATGAAAGTAGCTGACAGCCCAATCAGACGAACTAGCAACAACCGTTGACGACGATTGAAATCTGGGAGTTTGTGGGGTAGGCCAGTGAAACCGCATGTTTACGGCCAATGGAACTCCAAACTATCGAATAACTTAAGTTCTATACTCTCTGATTTGTATATTAAAGTTTATTTTATAGCAGACAAACGATTAGAAACGTTCCTAAAAAGGTTTAATTTAGAGCAAAAATATGTTAATTCATAGATTACAAATTGTTTCACTGCAAAAATTATGTTGTTTGTGAAGACATTTATCTCGTAGCTAGGATTATTGAGTGAATTTATCTCTCTTGAGAACTAGTCGGGTTTATTGACATAATGTACAGTACTTCTCTTGAGAAATAATTAGTTTTATTGACAGAATGTATCTCTCTCGAGGAATAGTTGTGTTTATTGACATAATGTATCTCCCTCAAAATGTAGTTATGTTTATTGACAGAAACTAACTCTCTTGAGAAATAGTTGCGTTTATTGGAAGAATCTCCTGTTGTTTCTACCACTGCGAGGAAACGTCTGCCTGTACTCACTGTATAAGGCTTAGATCAACATGATTATAGCACAACAACCAAACCTCACGTTGTTGATGTACCGTCTGAACTCTAAAGGATAACTTAGGGTAGTTTAACAATGAACCACATCGGTTCGCACGCGGACTAGATGTTAGGCTTGTCTAATCTGGTTAATCAGTGAGTGAGAGGTTGGAGGTCTTATCCTGGCAGGATGTAATGAGGGCTATATCTTTTAAATTGTCTGTCATTCTTCCTTCAAGAAATATCGGATAAATTTCTTATGAAATATACCTTCCCCTCCTTATTTAGCGGAAATAGCACGCATATGGCCCGAACAGGTAGTAAAAAGCAGGGAGAGTTATTTTTTCAATGATATATTTGTTTGGTGTACAACACGAATTAAGCCCAGAACCATCATATAAACACCAAATTCAGTGGTAGAATAGTCTAAGGCATCCATCTCACAATAAACTGGACATAAGATGACTTGGAGATCAGGGTTAAAATTCCAGTCATATGTAGTGAGGGTGTTTTTATTAAATGGTTTTGCCACTCTCCCTTCCCAAATGCAGGTACACTTCCACTGAATTAAACCTGACTCATCCTTAGCACATTAACGTAATTAATTCATATGCGTACAGCCCGAACAGATAGTAAGAGGCGGTGACAAAGATAACCATCAGTTCAGTAGGCCGGAAACCAGGGATGTTCAGCTCTAATATAATTAGTTTACAGAATAAGGTAAAAAAGATATAAAATATTTATATTTATATCATTTTAAATTATTTTTTAATCACGTCCTATTATCCACCCGGTCGATTCGCATATTCTCACTAATGAGATTATGACGGTAGAATTTAAAGGAGATGAACCCAAATTTTAGTGGAGACTAATTGAGAAACTGCTTAAGAAAAATCACCGCACTACAACTTGTAGGCATTTAAGCCCCAACCTGCCCAAAAAAAAGACCATTCAAACAATACTATATTGACACCATTGTCTGTGTGATCACAGGTGTGTATAGGTTGTTTTAATACGTTATTACGCACTCACCAATATCATCAGTAAACTGGACCTTGTGGCACTAAAATATCTCAGTCCAACACAATCGGCCAGTCTGTGTCTCCTGTTACGTTTAAGGCGGCGTATTTTGATCACACTGGAACCCACGTATTGCCCTCCGCGGGGAAATCTTCGTGCCTCATCATCGTGAAGGTTTGCATTCATGGAGCGAATAGATGGTACCACCGTCTAATGTAGATATACCTCAATTGTTACCGTTCTAGACCTTTCTGGGTGAAATATGAAGGTAAGTAAAGTATCAACGATCGTCCATAGGCTTAACAAAGTATACATTCATTTATAGCGGAAACAGACTTCTAGTAAAGTTCTTCCCAACATTGATGTATCCTAGATGGGTGGAAATCTAGAACAGTGTTTCTTATAGTGTGGTCCTCAGACCAATGGTAGGCCGCAGGATCCCAGGAAGTTTTCTAATAAAACTATATTAAAGAATGTTGATTACATAAAAATAATACAAAAATTTGAAATGCAAACTTTTAATGTGAAATAATATTATGCTGTATTCCTTACCTAAGTAGACACAAGTTACATAAAAAAGGAAGACCATACTAACCTAGGTCAACAAATCCGAAAGGCGCGTAAAAGGATCATATCAGATAAAATAAAAGTGGAAAAATTTGGAATTTCAAAATAGGTGTCCAGGAAATTGATGATGGGTGGTATTATAACTGATAAATTAATAGGAAAAATACCTTTTCAATTTGGTAGTGTGTTTCAATGTTGTCTAGGCAGATGATAAATCCTAAAAATAAGAAACACATAAAGTAGAGATAATCTTAAAGGGGAACCTCAACGTTGCGATTATACAGCTAAATATATAAGGATAAGCTAGCACCTATATAGGAGTGACATAATAATTAATATTAACAACTTATAGTGTAATAGCTCGGTGAACCGTGATGTTCTTTGGGAAACCATGATACTAACTTATTCTACATATCTCTGTAATAGTACTAAATCAATTCATTTACTCTTTAGTAAATTGCTAGATTATTTTTTGTAACTTGTGTCAGTAACAATGTCTATTACTACATTTCACATTTCTTACTATCATTCTTAGGTAAAGATTGCCTTGTCAATGGATTGCTTTCGTTTATGTACTCAGTTTGGGGGTTAGGTAAGCATTTGTTTCAAAATGGAATTTAATCTAATTTTATTTTATTTACATAATTGGTTTGGGATCGCTTGAGTTAGTTTAGAACTGTACGAGGAGGGACTCTAAAAATGTTGTTAGCTGGATGTTAAAAGTCTTAATTTGATGAGGCTTATCCGCGTCAAAAATGGGTCAAACTGCTAGTATATTTATAAAACATAAAGTAAATATGTATGTGTGCCTGTGTGTTTATCCATAAAAATCCAAGCCACTTATAGAAGATCTGTTAATCTGAAATTTGGCAGCAAGGTAGAAAGAATCACGCCATATAATCAGAAAAAAAGGTAAATTTCAAAATTTTGCTTCAAAAATATGGGGGTGAGGGGGCGGGAAGGGGGTATGAGGAGGTTATAATAATAACAACATATTTTTAGATTAGGTTTAAAATCTAAACTTGGCAGAAAGGTAAAACGACTACGCCATATAATAAAATAATTCTAAAATAAGAAATTTTTAATTGTGAAATGGTGGAATGGAAGAGAGGGATTCAAAATGTATTAAAGTAATAGATACAACTACTTCTTTGTGTGGTAGGAAACTAAAAATAGGCATGATGCTGTATGGCCCAATTCATATAACCATACAAATCTGAAAATTTGAGATTCCAAAGTGTGACTCCAGGAATAAGAGGAGTATAACATAGATAAACACTTTTAGGTGATATATAAAATGAAAATTTGCCATAAATTTAGAGGAATTACTCTACAATTAAGTATTAAATATTTGAAATGTCTTATTGGGATTGGGGAAATATTAATAAACATTGTTTTTAATTGTTTTGAAAGAAAATGGGTGATGGGATCCTCCAAATTTCCAAAATTAATACAAAACACTTTCTGGTATGATATAAGGAAGAAATATCTACATGCATGTAGCAGGACACTCTCAAAATAGACTGATGGATATGAGCATGTATAGTTTCAAAATGATAGTAAAATAGGGTTGGGGAGGGAGCAATTGATTGAGATTTATTAAGAAATGGGAAGCTCAAAATTTTACAAAATAATAATATAAAAATTCAAGATGTGGTAGAAAGTTAAAATTATAAATATACGGATAAAAAACTAATAATAAATTAACAAAAAAATCTTAAAAACTGTCTGTTAGCATACGGTGTGAATTAAATGGCTAAAAATACGGAAAAACTATTTTCAACCAATATGTGACAGAACAATTCAAATAAACAACTCTTGCAGCTGGGAGAGCATGGATCTCTATGACGCGTCATGGACTAGAAAACCAAGAGGCTTATTTTTCAATAAATATGTTTTTGGAACATTATCTACTATCTAGGATCTTTGGTGAACTGTGATAAGCTTTCATGTAATATGTTTATGTAACAATGTCTATTACTTCGTTTATTTTATCTTAAGATCTTAATCAGACAAATATTGAGTTGTCAATTAATGGCGTTCTTTTGGTGAGGTAATACTGCACTACAAATATCTATTTTAGTATAGATTATTGATCCCCATATTTAGTTTAGGAGTGTCACATGTAGCTTGGTATTGTACAAGGAGGAATTATAAAAAAAATTTGGACAGCTGGATGTTGAAAGTCCTTATTTTATAAAAATTTGATTTGGATAGCCCCTGCGAAGAACGGGTCTAATATAATATAATGTTTGATTAAAAATTAATATTTTTAAAGAAAATGAAATTTTTATTTCACAAAAAAAAAAGTATTTTAAAACTATTTACAATATTAAATAATTAAAATATTTAATTAATACTTAGCTACATCTAATAAAGGAGGTTTTTACGTTTAATTTTAGTCAATTCATTTCATTTAGAAAATGAATGCCTTATTTCTTTCCACATAAATAATTATTATCATTCCGAATCATTTAATATCAAAATATAAATAAACTGTTTTTAAAAGCTTTACATTTTTCCCCCGTCACACAATACACAAGCAAATCTAATTTATAATTTAAGAGACAAATTAGAAACACCATGCTAAATTATTTTCCAGAACCCTTTTATTCGAAGAACGCAAACAAGGTAAACGTAGACGTCGTTAAATTTTTAATTACTGATCGAGATTCATTCTATTTATGTTCGAAGAATTTAATTAACAAAAATACAAAAGAATTAGTCAGGGAAAATTGAAAATCTAAAATAAAAAATGTTGGTCTTAAATTATAATGGAACAGTGAAACCTTACGTGACTTTTGACAGACAAGATGTATTTGACTTTTAAAATAAAATGATTAATTTTGCAGGGTTTAATTTGTATTTGAAAGAATTTCTATGTACTGTACAACAACATCTTATAATGTTATCAAATGATTTTATTTGATTATATTTTCAATTAAAAATGAACATTAAACTCGTTCCATTTCTCTTATTGACTTTTACTAAATTTGGATGAATCTTCTATTCATATTTGATGTTAGGAGTTAGATAGAAAGTAGGAGCTGTTCTGCACGTACGGTAAATATCGGCGCTTCCATTTGTGTATTTACTTTCTTATTTAGAGATAATGTAATGTTATTATGACAGTTTTAAACCTCGAGATTATAACGAGTTTTTACGTTTTATGATTCCTCTAGCACCGCCCACCCCCTCAAATTGGATTATATAATTCTGTCTGTTTGTCCCTGGGCATGAATCCTAAACTGTTTAATATATTTTGTTCATACTTTATATTTGGATGAACAGCAGGGCTTTTTTTATTTTACCTGAGCTCTTAAATTAAGGGTAGTTTTCTGATAGAAATTTTTGAAAATTTAAAATTATTCAAAGATGGCTGTAACGCTCTTGAAAATGAATATCTAGGGAGTGTAGACATGACAAATAGCACTGTATACTTGATTTGTGGGTAGATATTATTTTAAGTAGAATGTAGGGATGAGAGATTTTTTTTTTAATTTGACATTTTTCTAAACATGCGCGAAAACATCATTTTCAATTTCGAATTGAATCCGAGTCTTGGATAACTGACTCAAATAGAATACGAATCATAATCTCAAGCCTAATATTTGTTTGAGTCTAATCCGAATCAAATTTTATGATTAAAACAATTGTATCTAATATTTTATTTTTAAAATTGGTAAAGATCTGAATCGATTAATCTACTTTTATGACATGTTTCAAATCAAATTTGTGTTTCTGAATCCAATCCAATAATGACATGTTTCAAAAAAAATATTAATAAACATTTTATTAAAAAATTTAATTTACTAGCACTTATCTTAAAAAGTTAAGAATCAAATAAAGATCACACGACCTTTTTAATCATAGTACAAGATATTTCCTGACACAAACACTCATCTCCACGTGATTACTTTACGACCTGGAACCCAAGTTAATTTCTCTCTTCACTTCCATGTAGATGGCTTCCATTTTGAATAAATTAATTTGTTAATAAAGTATGAATCGAGCTACTGGCCTCTGTGGTATAGTGGTCACAGTTCCTGGCTACAGATACAGAGCTACAGGCCTGTGTGGTATAGTGGTCACAGTTCCTGGCTACACATATAGAGCTACAAGCCTGTGTGGTCTAGTGGTCACAGTTCCTGGCTACACATATAGAGCTACAAGCCTATGTGGTCTAGTGGTCACAATTTCCTGGCTACACATATAGAGCTACAAGCCTCTGTGGTATAATGGTCACAGTACCTGGCTACACATATAGAGCTACAAGCCTATGTGGTATAGTGGTCACAGTTCCTGGCTACAGATACAGAACTACTGGCCTCTGTGGTATAGTTGTCACAGTTCCTGGCTACAGATACAGAGCTACTTGCCTCTGTGGTATAGTGGTCACAGTTCCTGGCTACAGATACAGAGCTACTGAGCTCTGTGGTCTAGTGGTCACAGCTCCTGGCTACAGATACAGAGCTACAGGCCTGTGTGGTCTAGTGGTCACAGTTCCTGGCTACAGATACAGAAATACAGGCCTCTGTGATCTAGTGGTCACAGTTCCTGGCTACAGATACAGAGCTACAGGCCTCTGTGATCTAGTGGTCACAGTTCCTGGCTACAGATACAAAGATACAGGCCTGTGTGGTCTAGTGGTCACAGTTCCTGGCTACAGATACAGAGCTACCGATTTGGTCTCTGTGGTCTAGTGCACAATGTTACCCACGAATTATAATATGTGTGTGCCCATGAAAGCCATGTTGCCCAAGGAACCCTTTATGAATCCCCACGGACTTCAAAGTTACACATAAATGTATAATATAAATGAAACATAACACAAATAAGATCAACAGTACATTGAAGAATAAGCAGTGACATTTACAGGAGATATAAACAGAAAACAAAGTAATAATGTATTTAAATTTGAACAAAAGAAAAATATATGTCCCAAAAATAAATATTTTGTATGTATAAAAAAGGTAACAAAATAATCCCATAGATTCATAAACGAAACATTTCGAATAGTGAATTTCAAACAGTGCTTTTCGTATAGAATATTTAGCCCAGTCTTATTTACACTAGAAATTTCATCCCCCCATAATATAATACATCATTAAGTATTTTTACCCATGGATTACCTTATATTAGACATTTCAATGAGTGTTTTAACCCAAGATATATTTCAATGAGTACTTTTAACCAACTGTTTTCAGCCATTGGATATTTAATGAGCATTATTTGGGCCTACCAATTGTTTTCATCCACGAGATATTTAAACAGGTATTTTAACAAACTTTTTTCACACGTTGGATATTTCAATGAGAATTATTTAGACTTACCAATTATGTTTATCCATGAGATATTTTAATGGGTATTTTAACCAATTTTTTTCACCCATTGGATATTTAATAATAATTTTAACAAATTCTCACTTCCCGAAGGGCACTAACAAAGTACTATATTGGGTTTATTGATAATTAAATATTTGATAAGATAACACAGTTGCTCAATAATTACTTTGAATTTATTAGTGTAGACTAAAGTAAAGTTACAATTAAATCAGAGATACAGTGTAGGGGTGTACAAGTGCCTTATAAGTGTTCCGTTGGTGGCTGCACGGATTAAAGCTTCCTAGTTTTCAAATGACTTTAACGCTTTACTAATTATTACTATCGCTTACTATGTCCTTTTTTGGGGTTTCTATAGCATTGTTCCTCAATTGCCCCTAATTATACCAAGGAACAAAATATGTTTTTATGGAAGCTTTTGGAAGGTGACAGAATATTGGAACTGAGGAACTTTGCAATGGTTTGACATCTTTGTTCAATATGATATTCTCTTAATCCTGTTTCTAGAAGCTTCCATAACGATGTTTATTCTTTTATACTAATTTGGGGAAATTCTACTGTACAGTCTCATAAATACAATTGGATCTAGATTTTAACACTATTTGATCGTATGATGATATGAAACATTCCTTACTATGAACATTATAGCTTCTATTATTACAAGTATACTTCAATTTAGAATATATGGCACAATTTTTTTTAACCCATTAGTTGTTATTTCTATGATTATTTTACAACCCATATTTTTCACTCATAATACATTTAATACTTTTTTGCATTTTTTTTTATTCCAACCTCCTTTGCACGTAAGGCAGTGATTTTATTCCCGGATTATTTAGTCTTTGGAAATGTCATCAAATTAAATTTCTCTCTAGTCTTTTTCTAAACAATTTCAGGACATATATAATATCAAACAAATTTATATTTCACCAACACATGCATTAATTTTATAATTTACTTGAAAGGGGTAAGATATTGACCTATTTTAATGAAGCTATTGTTTACTACACTAATGAGAGATATCTCCGCCCTCTATGTCTAATTTCTAGATTTAATTGTGTGAGTTGTATTAATTCCCTTCTTTGAGATATTCTTGATTTATATAGAGCTCCCTTTCCAAATTGATTGCTCCATACTCCTTTTAAAGATGAAAGAATGAAGGAAAACACTTTCAGCTTAGGAGGGTTTTCATGAATAAAATGTTATTTAAAGGTAAATATCTCGTTGAATGAAAATAAACTCACACACACTATATTTGACTAATTTATCTTGTACGTGGATTTATAGTCTCTTAACTCAGTTCGTATCCTAATCATACTCTATTATATGAATGGTATACAAATGAATAACTCATTTGTAGACAGTTTCTATAAATAAGACCCTAATGGATGTCTCAGTTATATTCTAGTTTGTAAACGAGAAAAGTAATCCAAGCAATTTTAATCAAATATTTAAAACATGATATGAGATACTGTACTAACATATTTTGTCAGACTAAAACGCGTTTAAAAACTACAGAACAAATAAAACCAACAAAAATACAGTCAGTTATTTACGAATCATAGAATATTAAAAAGTTACTCTTAATTAAAACAGCGAAATTTAACCAACAACGAGTACATTAAAAGAAAGCAAAACGAGCTCCCTAGACTAGTAAAACATTGTAGTGAGTGAGGTATATATGCTGTTATAGTGGAATAATAAGATGTATTGTACAAGAACTACCCCGAAACGTTGTAAGTTCCCCAAACCACCCTGGATATGTTGGCAACAAGATAACTATTTTTGTGGTTTTAACCTTCTTTTCAGTTTCGTACGCCATCAGTTGAAAACTACTTATCTCAAAGAGTTTAATTCATTAAAACTTATCTCTTTAGTTAAAAGAGGGAATGTTTAAATCTAATTATTTGACCTAAGAATTAAATGTGTTGCTTTGATTAAAACTCTTCTACAAACATAGTTAGTTATTTACTTAATAAACATAAAAAGTATTAAAAAATCAATAAAAATATTTAAGTTGCGTAAAAACCTTTACACAACCCATCCCTTAGGTATATCCATAAACTTGCTTTGCCTTTTATTAAATGAGCATATGTTTCATGTAATAAAACCCTTACATATTGTGTTTAAATTTAAATATTCACCTACTCACAACATAATTGGTTAATATGCTGTGAACATATCTTAGTTTAGCATGTTAATTATTTTAAAATAATAATATTGGGGTAGTCCACAAGTTAGTTTCTATAAAAATATTATAAAATAAAAAACTATATATTAATACATTCCTGGATTGACAAGTTATTATTTTCAATTTGTTAAAATTTCAAACAATTGGAACTATCGAGAAATGAACCTATGTTAAAATTATTAAAGCCCATGCTACCTAATTGGCTAATATTAAATATATCTAATAGTGTAAATAAAGACAATGTCACAAGTGAGGGCTCTATGAGACTCCAATGAGACCTCATATGTCCGGAAAGTAGAAGTTTGTCTGCACATAAAACCCGAGCTATCAATTCACATGGAATTGTAAACTGTTCCGTGTTTCCATTAATCTTGTTTTACGCGATGAAAGAAACGTTTTGAACACAGTTGTTATCAATTTGATGGACTAGGCTTGTAAATCACAAATACACCCGTATAAATAGATATCTTAGCACTGGTAATAATTTCTGAAGATTGAAAAATGAAACCTAGACATGGGAATTGAACCCGGGACTTTTAGCTTAGTATGCCAATGCTCTAACCACTGAGCTATCCAGGAATCGTCCCGTACCCAGGGTCATTCTTCGCTCGTATTTTAAGGCAGAGTCTATGATGGACGTGCGGAAATCGTTGGCTACAAATGTATGATTTTATTAAGAACATTAGCTATCAGATAACGCAGCTACCTGCACAGCATTGGCGTACTAAGCCAAAGGTCCCGGGTTTGATTTCCGTGTCCAGGTGTCATTTTTCAATCTTCAGAATTTTATATATAGATTAAGTAAATCCTCACTAAAAGCTATATTATATAATAGCTTTGGCTATTTGATTCTCAACTATATAATTATTATATAATTTGATCTATATCAAATCGGTTACTATCTAATGACTTGTCAAATAAAAAACCTTTATCTAGACCAAGTAATTTAATCAATACCTGCATCGTTGGGCACGAGGACTAAACGTGTCTCGGCTATTCTGGTTTGCTGATGATCCTGGGTGTAGCTTGGCTGGTTTATTATAAATGCTGTCTTTCACTCTACTTTCACCCGAAAGCAGGTTCATTTCCTCTCAATTCCTTCTTCCTTAGCTCTACTCCTCAATAGTAACTAAATGCGGATAGCACGGAAAGGGTCGTAAGACTTTTACAAAAAGAACAAAATTAAAAAAAGCTATAGATTTCCCAACTTATAAATAACAGAATATTCAATAAGACATTTATATTGGTGTTTTTAATAAATGGAATAAAAAACTAAAAATCTAATAAATATTAAGGTTATTTGGACAAGAGCACTAAACTAGATCATGGTTTGAATTAGGATGGTTAGCAGCACACTTACCTTGGTGATATTGGAGTGAAAATTGTTTGGAGAGTGGATTTTAGTGTTCGATCCAAACAATTTCTATTCCATTATCACAAAAGTATATGTGCTGGCTATCCTTCCAAATCCAAAACAAATCTAATAAATGAAATTGTACCAACACAGGAATTTAAACTGCTGATCTTTATCTAAATTTCCCAATGAGTCCCCAGGGTCCTGGACCCAAATTCCTGCCAGCACACATTTTCAAATTATAGCACCATATTCGTGGTTAGCTCTACAGTTAATTTAATTTGGCAATTATTGTATTCACTGCTTTCCTCTGTTTCTTAAACACACAACCATTGACCAGCTGCTTGGTAGTGAGTGTAATACACTGGTCTGCAGGGTTTTCTATGTTTTTTAGTTAACAGTTGTTTTTAAGTGAAGTTATTATACTGATTTCCTTAATCACACAACAGGGAATACTCAATTACATAGTTTCACTATCCGACCTGAGGATGATGCCGTTGTAGTATCGAAATATGTCGTATAAATAACGTTGCAGCACTTGCAGCAGTAACCAAGGAACATGGAAATACATATAAGAAAGAAATTCAATTTTTATAGTTTTTCAAATTTAATAACTTGTTCTGTCAATTATCAAAATAATACAGAAATACGAAATATGCATGATCACATCATCCTTTGTTTAAAAAAAATGTTTTAAGTATAACTTTGAGTCAAATGTCTACAATTTTAATATGTAGGCTACTGAATTTTTAGATGCTTGTTATAATTTCAAGACATTCATAACTATATCTAATAATAGGGGTTTCAATACATTTTCTTTTTCTATTTCTGAAAAAACCGAACGTAATTAAAACAAATGGAGGTCGTTTTTTGAAATTAGCATTAAAAAATTGTTTAAAAATATCCGTTTCTTAGAAAACATCACTGAGCTATTTTCAAAATGCTGGTCAGTGTTATTGGTTGACTAATTTAAACGCTTCTAGAAGACGAGACAATGATGGTCAAGATGTTATAATGAACCATTTCTTCGAAAAAAGTATTTTATAAATACACAAATAATTAAATATGAGTCTGTTGGAGACCTAAAAAATCCTGTGAACCAATTTAGTACATTTAATATGACAATCGTTAGTTATAAAGTTGATTAATTTTAATATTGATTACATTATTGTAATAATATAACTGTATTATTCAAAAAATGTCTGTCTACTTATTGTTTAGCGTAGTTTACATTATTAGCTTGAAGAATCAGGCAAACATAGCTTTGCAACATGTCAGATATTTTGCACAACACTGACTAAGAGATATTGTCATCTCAAACTTCTCTAAAGAGATGTTCCTCTTTAATTAAATTCGTATTGTGAATATCCGTGTAAATAAACGTTGAAATGACGTGGGTAGCGGTTGAGGGTCCGCGTGCAAATAACACGTGATTGACATGGCGGACAAGATTATAAATAAACTGGAATATTACTGGACATTGAAATGTGTGTCTTCATCTACGAATGAAATTATACATTATATTTGACTTAAATGAACTTAGTGAACATATGGGATTGTTTTGTTACTAGTCATAATATATCCACACATTAAGGAGAATGCTGGCGAGACTCAGTGATGAGCGAGACTCACCGTCTAAATATCTGTTTTATTTAATAATTGTTTAGAGGGTGGCTTCTGTACTATCACAATAGCTCTTTAATATGAGCTAGCAGTTTGACAAGCTCTTGGCACGGTTAAGCCGCACCAAACTATAACAAACCAGGAAGTTAAACATACGTCCGCCATCATTTTGATGTTTCCTTTGTGTACAATACTGAGCTGGCTGAGATGGCAATCACAAACCAATGATGGCAATTAATAGATTTACAAAAAATTAATCTTATAAATAAAATATGATCTAGTCCACAAACTGAGTGCACAAATGAATAATAATAGTAGTAATACATAATATTAGTGATAATACTGACAGGAAAGGCAGAGCTGAAAATTTTCCAGCAAAATTTCAATCGGAAATTTTTCCATAAAATGTTCCAGTAAATTTTACTCTGTGGCTGCTTGTGACCTACTTAGTAGTTGATGGCACATGGCTAGGGGGATGGGGGGGGAGGGGTATTCGCGCCAGGAGTTTATTACATCAACTAATGTGTTGGGGAACAATGGAGGACACAAAAACATTATTTTGTTGGCTAATATTAAATTCAAATAACGGCCATTAGGGATCAAATATTTTCAAGAAAGCTTTCGTTCAATCCCAATACAGGGCCATATTGTGTTCATCAAGGCTTTGATTATAATATTGAAGTATTAATATAATATCTAATTTACATCAAGCCTAGCTTCATATTCAACCACTGAGCGCTGTAGTTGATACGTGGCTGTGAGAAGAGGAATGGAGTTACTGTTATTGTTTCATTATAACTCATTTGATAATTATTCTGACGTTAACCAAGGCCACACTAGATATACAGGCCTCAAGGCTCCTCCACCACTCCCATTGCCGCGTCACTTGACGCGCCCAACCTGAGCATTGAGCACTGACAACCAATCTTCGCTTCGGTGATAACGTGGTGACATTGCCATGCTTACACTCCTTGTTTGGATTCTTGTTTCAAGTAATGCCCACATCGTGTTGAGTTCTCAGTTGCAAAAGCAACTACGATTCCAAATTCCCACGAATATCTGTATTTCAATTTCCTAGTAACTAATATAATTTACTAATGATTAATATTTCTGAAAACGACTTGTTGGGTCCTATTTATATAGGTGAACATATTTGCAATAGCATTTTTAAAAAGTGTGTTTGCCATGGTTGCCATGAGTACTTGCTTTTAAGTGAAAAATATGTACATTCAGAAGTTCTTTTACGACAAGAAAATTGTTACTTCAATGTTATTGACCGAGGCTCTCTAAAGTATCCTTCCAAATTTTTCACTAAGATTTATTTACTAGATTTAAAGTGTTCACTGTAGTAATTGGTGAGAGATATGAGGCATTATTTTTAGCCTACAAATCCCAAAGAAACATTTTGATTAAACTAGTAATGGATGGTTTATAAAATGTAAATGTTGAGTCCTGTAAACCTTGTGGAACAAGCTATGAGGTTTTTATTGAGAAATGTGTTTTAGTTTTTAGTAATGTATTGATAAACAACTACAGCAAAATGATTAAAGAGATAAAGTTAAAAGCCAAACATAAATCCTCAGGTACACAAGAGAAGTCATCAAAAAAACGAAAGGTTGAAAAACTTCGTTCCAATTTGACTGTTTAAAAATTGTATTCACTTAGGCTTTCAAACAAAAGTGACTTTAACTTTATAAAAAATTAAGTAGCCTACTTATAATAATTTATTATGTAATCAGTCTATTCATTTATTGGATCTAACTTAAATGTTATCAGAAATATTGTACAATATAAGAGTCAGTAAAAACCTATTTGTTAAGTCCAAAATATTTACCTACTTTTATATTACCCGCTAAATACCTAAAATGTATCCAACACAAGAAGCAACACAATAAATTAAAGTGAAATCATTACATAATAATAATTCTAAATTAAGTTGTAGATTAAAGAAATGTGTGACCAGAACATTAGAGCGCAGCATACTTCCATGCATTGGTAGCAGCTGGTCGGCGCGTACTGTGACGTCATGAAACGAGCCTTGAGTCCTAGTGTGGCCTTGTGTTAACATTATCTAGGAGAAATTAAAATTGTTCTAGCTCGATTGTATTTGATCCATTTAAATAGCGGCTTTTTTTATTAAAAAAATCTAAAAAATGTAAAATTGTTCGTCTCACATATCAGCTGCTTTGTTCGGGCTCTGACTTGGGAGGTCTAGATTCATTTATAATCTCAACCAAATTCCTTCGGTGGAGGGGGATTTTCTAAGCATTTTATTTTAATAACCCTCATCCATTAAATTCGAATTAATTAATAGCTCTTATGATAAATGTAAAAATTGGAAAGTGGTTAAACTATACCTACCCCGCTCTTTGAACCCTTTAGGGAATAGGTGATGGGAAGGTATGCATTCTAGCACCAGCTGGGTGTACTGAAGATTTCCCACTATCTCTCCACACATATAGATGCATGAATTCTAAATTCTAACTTCTCATTCAGTAAAGTTTGTACATGAAGCGAAACCAACTTTTAAATTACAGTTGTAACTATTTTTCGTAAGACTAAGTTTAATATAACTAAACATATTTAGTATTGTTTTCAGTCAAATACTTTACCATCCGCTGTTCCTCCCTGAGTTAAAGTGTGTGGCAAACATGAACATAATATTAAGGGGATGAATTCCCCACAGTGTACATTACTGACTCCTGAAAACGTTCTCTGAGGGAAGTTGAACTATATTATCTTTGTTACAGGTGTAGAACATGCTCTTAAAAAGGGTTTCCCTCAAAGTTGAACTCTTTTATCCTTGTACCAGTATAAAATATTCTTATAAAGGGATTTTCCTTCAAAGTTGAGCTCTAGTGTATTTGTTACAGGTGTAAAATATGCTCTTAAAGGGGTTTTCCCTTGGAGTTGAGCTCTAGTGTCTTTGTTACAGGTGTAAAACTTGTCCTTAAAGGGGGTTTCCCTAAGAGTTGAGCTCTAGTGTCTTTGTTACAGGTGTAAAACATGCTCTTAAAGGGGTTTTCCCTTGGAGTTGAGCTCTAGTGTCTTTGTTACAGGTGTAAAACTTGTTCTTAAAGGGGTTTTACCTCGGTGATGAGCCCCCACATTATGATTATTATGAAGTTGGCAAAAAACTTAACTAGATTCACGGCCCCGTGAAAGCTTGGGTGGAGGTTTAATTTTTCGTAATGAGATATACGCTGGTCTCGTGAAGGATGGGCCGCTGGTGTAACTACTTCCAGAGACTGGATGTTGTCCATTACATCATCTGGATGTTGCGTGGCGCATCATTTATAACAATACTTATAGCATTAAAATTAAGTTGAAAAGGTTTTCCTTCCAGACATTTCCCCCTATGACTGAGGAGATAGAAACGAATAGTTTTATAATCATTGATTTTATTTCACGTTTTGTATAGAGCAGAGTTGTGTCTAAATCTAGAAATACTTCCCACTCCGTTTGAGGTTTTTAGTGTTTCTGAACAAGAATAATCTAGTTTGAAATTATTGTGGTGACGGTACGGTATTAATTGCAGGTCCACATTTAGTACCAACACCCGTGTTCATTAATTAGGAAAGATTATATTTAATATATTAAAAATTTTAATCAAAACATCGAAATTAAACTATATTTATAAAATCTAATTGAAATTTATGCTGTAATTTTATAGAGTTGATACTGTTTACATTAGAAACGCTATAAATGTACTTTGTAATATGGTATATATTTAGAGTTTCAAATATCAACAAAATGTCACAGTTTTTATAACACTTGCTAGAAATGGTTCTCTGTCAAGTGGGAGGGATGTAGAACATAGGGTTGTTCGTATGAATACATGGATAATTACTAAGCTATTTAGTTAATATTATTAGACTTGAAAAAAATTGATAGTTTATTTAGTCAAAAATATGAGTAAAATATAGAATGGTCAGACATTGGAGTAAGGATTGACAATTGTGAATATTATGTGGATTGAAAAAAAAGAATTGAAAAATGTTTAGACAATTTTAAGAATTAAAATATTTTGTACATTTAAAATAGCATAAAAGATTTGTTTAAATGAGCATAGTTACAAAGCTTGAGCAATTAAATTAAAATTAAGATTTATTCTTGGTAGATTTTAGATTATAAATTATTAATCACTTATTAGTCAAAATTAAAAATATAGAATATGATAATACTAAAAACTATATTTTTTTATTATCTTACTAATATTATAAATGCGAAAGTTTATGTGTTTGGATGTTTGGATGTTTGTTACTCAATCACGCCAAAACTGCTGAGCGAATTCGAATAAAACGTTGTACGTTGGTAGGGTATATCCTGAAATAATATATATGATTATTCCCAGCCTTTGATTTTACATTAATTTTACAATACTGTTGTTTAAATTAAATATTATAATTTTAATTTAATTTTACGAGTAAATATGAATGTGATTATAACTAAAATATTACATTACCTCACCATTTTTTAAAGTTAGTCAAGATCAGTCCAAAACAAAAAGTTAGCCAACCAACAACTCTACCGACTTACGAAAAAAAAAATCATGACACATTTCGGTGGCAAAATAATGCCAATTTTCATATTTTTAATTTTCTCCAAAAACCTCACTCCACAGGGATTATCTACTATATTAAAACTATACTCACCAAGTCTACCAACTTACGAAAAAAAATTATCTCAACTTTTACGAAAAGTTCAATAGTATTTTTTTTCGTAGGTTGGTAGAGTATTTCCTGGAACAACATTACATTAATTTTACAATACTAATGTCTAAACTTTTCGTAAATAAGAGATACGTGATATATTGTGATTTTAATTTAATTTTACGAGTAAATATGAATGTGATTATAATTAAAATATTATTAACTTTATATTACTCTACATCACCATTTTTTAAAGTTAGTAAAGATCAGTTCAAAACAAAAACTTACTGCACCATCTAACCTGTAAAATATTTCTACACAGCGAAAAGTTGAGAGAAATTTTGTTGTTTTCACGTGTAAATACGAAGTTACCTTTATGATAAAAGTTCAATGGTATTTTTTGTGATTGAAATTATGTTATTTAAGAATTTGTGATTTAATCTCTTGTAATTAAAGTAAACAGTAATTAGTGTAACGTAATTTCATACTAATAAATACGATGTGATTTTAGCTATGTAGTTCGCAAAAAATATTATTTCATTTATTTATTTATTTATTTATCTTAATAATTATGAAGGTAAAATTTAAAAAAAAAAATTAAATTAATAATTGATTACTTAAATAATATATATTTCTTTTACTATGAAATATTTAAAAGTGAAATTTTTAAGTAAAGATAGGCAAAATTATTTACAGCTATAACTGAGAAAAACGCATGGTTATTTGAAAACAATAAAGTTTAATTTATGACCAAAACAGTTTAGTTAAAAATTAAAAGATTTTATCAATTATTGCGGGCGAGGCCGCGACGGGTAAAAGCTAGTTTCTTCATAATATTAATCTCAAAAGCTTGGATATAAACGCAAATCTAAAAAAAAGTGCATCATTCGAACGTACAAAATGATGGTCATGATTCGCCTTGGCTATTTTGTTGTTAAAATAAGATATTATAGTTGTTTAGTAATTCATTTTTAGGTGACCTGGAGGTCTAGGGATAAGGTGTCAGACTTTTGTGCTGGGGGTCCGGGGTTCAATCCTCGGTCTCGGAACAGATTACCTGATTGCCAAACCCTTCCTTCACCTTTGACAAGACGTGTATTAATCACAACTTGTGAGTGTGAGGAATGTCAGGCCTCCACCGTGGTTCGGATTCCACGTTAAACTGTAGGTCCTCAATTTTATCTCACACATTAGTGTAAGGGCGTATAACCCGAATGGGTAGTAAGACGCGGTGCTAATAATAAAATAATAATAATAATAATTCATTTTTAATAATGTCCACACTACCCGACACTTTTGATGTAAAAAAAACTTCGCAGATATATGCATATATTATACATACATATTTATAAAATGTTTTTCTTGTTTGCAGTTTATTACTACTTGGAAACTATCTCTAAAAAATCCAGCCCTAAAGTGTTCCATGCTAGCCCCCATTCCCCTATTTTAGGAATTGATTTGACTGGCTTGGATTTTGAATAATTGTAGGTGATTAACAGCTTAATATGCCCGTATTACCATTATTATAATATATGTGTATGTGTGTGTTAAAATGAAGATGGCTAAATCACGATTTAGTTGTTTTAGTTTATTGAAAGAATATTTTATGTTGTATGTAATTTAAATTCATTTGAATTATTATAACAATTATTTTGGTGCGATGCGAATCATCGAAATTACATTTTAGAATAGTAGGCCTATGTTAATGCTGGTAATTCGTTTCCATCATTGCAAGAAATCTAACAAAGTAATCAATCTTTTATCGAACTAAATTCATCAGTTATCACAGTCAATATCTAGTTGAATGCTCTTATCGTGGCCTTATTATGAAGTTTCAAGTCATCAAATGATTATCTTGTAGCG
The DNA here is from genome assembly GCA_902151455.1 of Timema bartmani. Lineage (NCBI taxonomy): Eukaryota > Metazoa > Arthropoda > Insecta > Phasmatodea > Timematidae > Timema > Timema bartmani. The sequence continues at coordinate 21,776 of CABFWB010005571.1, read as the reverse complement.
TTGTGTAAATAAGCTAGAATTACAAAATAAAATAAATGTATCCAAATGTCTGTGGAGATAGAATGGGAAACCATTTAGGAAAAGCTACCCTCAGTACACACAGATGGGATATGGATCCCAACCTCCCATCATCAGCAAACCAGACTAAATGAGCTTGACATTTATAGACTACATGCCTAATGGCGCGGATAAAAATTTAGGTAAATGCGAATAGCCGTGGATGGGTAGTAAGATGTATTGTAAAATCAAATTCAAGGATATGTCTAAATACATACTCATAACCACAACACAATTACAATTCATTTGAATTTTTTTAAATTTGATTGTTATTTTTTCTTAATAGCTTACCCCAAATATAATATTTTATGATAAAATAAATGTTTAGTTTCAAACCATGCCTGTAATTAAATTCTTTATTCAAATCTTCCAGAATTATTTTAATAAGTCATAAGAATAAATACAAATAAGGTTTTTTAAGGTTTTATTTTGAAGCAAAATGGTAAATAAGTTTTCATAATAATTTTAAAATGGATGCGGAAATAATCAAAAGCGAAGGAATGTTTCCTCGGAACGATTTTAACAATTATTATTAGATTTAGATTTTTTTGTATTTATAAAACTTACTATTAAACAAATCAAAGTATACCGGTAGCCTACTTATTTAATTTCTAACTAACGTGATTAAATTCCAAACAAACCCTTGTTTAACATTATAATTTTACTAAATTAAATTCTAATATCAAGTTGAATATTTGGTTATCACAGGACATGCAAAGAATGTGCCCAGCTTATAATATGTAATTGTAAACTTTTGTGTCCCTACATAATATCTATGATCTTTGTAAAGTATATTAAACTAATATGATGTAATACTTATTTGTAAAATAATAATAATAATTTTAGCAAGATCGGTTCAACAATAAAAATAATAAGGTTAAAAATAGATGCGTACAAAGTAAACTTACCAATATTGATAAATATTAAAATAATTTAAAGTCGTCTAACTCTATATTTTGTAATCAAATTATGCATGCAACTATTGACTTGTGAATAGATTTATTAATTTATGAATTTAAGTATCATAATTAACAACCTAGTTAATTTAATGTGAATATCGTAAATACCTTTATGCTTTCCTCCATAGTAATATACCTTCTTCGAGTAATATTTTATATTTGATAATTATTTTAACTATAAAGCTCATCAAAAAATATTTGTTCCTCGGGTAATCTCTTAGAAATATAATTAAAAATACTTATGAATAAGCTACACAAACAATATAGTGTCGTGTAAATATGTTTGCCCAGGAAATGTATGGTTTCATATAGTTTGCTCGCTTTTCTCGTTGGGGGCTCGGCCCCCAAACCCCCAGTGAGTTTTATTTGCAATTGGATGTAAACTAATGTAATTCCAGCGTTGTTTTGAACGTAACTACTTAAAGTTACCGGTATTGTTATTGTATTTTTCACACATTATTTTAGTTTCTCCATACTTATAGGGTAGCTAGAATCATCAAATTTGGCACGCTTATGGCGAATTTTGCCAAATTTTATGATTCTAGCTTCCTATAAGTGTGTCAGAGAATTTAAAAAATGTGTGGAAAATGTGCAAAATTAACCTAAAATCAAAAAAATCTAGCTCTATCTAAGGTATAACCAATGGAGATATGACAAAAAGTAATAGGACCAAACTTGTGGATCTCAGCAAATTCGTAGCTGCTGGTGCAATCCGTTTTTTGGTAGATCTTACCGTTCAGCCACAAGAGACCTCCAAAGAAAGGTCCGCACCGACTTTAAAGTTGCTCCGCCATTTTGAATTTTTTCGGGGTTTAAAAATTAAAATTTTTACCTTTTTGGAATTTTACCTTTGGTTACAGGCTAGAGGCTATAAGTTTGCCAAATTTCAAGTTTCTAGCTCATCTGAAAGTGGGTAAACATTAATGTCAGTAAGTGAGTGAGTGAGTCAGCCATGTGGCTTTATAGTAGTACAATGTTCATCTTTGTTGTTAGCTAAATAAATAACTTACTATACTTAAACAGGTAATATTTAACATGAAATGTCCTCAACAATAAATACAGAAATAACATTTTATAGATGAAACCAACGTTTCATTGTTGAAACACAAAAAGCCTGCAGGGCCGCAGACTTGTGACGTCACTACAGTGCAAGCAGGTCTTCTCTCTAGGTGGGGTAGGGTGGTATGGTGCACTGAGGGGGGTTTTTCCAAAATGGTTTTCCACTATTCCTCCACGCAAATGCGGGTCCACTTCCTTTAAATAAAACCATCCTAATCCCTAAAAGCATTAGCGTAATTAGTACATAAGCGTACGGGTAGTAAGATGCGTTGATAAAAAAA
>CABFWB010005570.1:29581-43310 GCA_902151455.1 Timema bartmani | reverse complement strand
TTGTTAAATTTTGGGTAGCAATCATCCAGACACGCTGTATTTTATGCAAGCAAGGGTGTGAGGATCCGTGGATATCTTACGAAGCCAAAAGGTATCCATGAACAACAAGGTTTGGGAACCACAGGATTAGTTAAGGGTTATTTCTTTTTATTCCAAATAAGATAAGAAGAAAAATTAATAACAAAAACAAAGGAAAACCCTGTTAACAATAATTGTATAAGAGAAGAAATAATTGAATGTTTCAAGAATGTACATTATAAAAAACACCATTCACACACTGTAATTACATGACCATGTTTTATTATTGATAATAATACTGGTAGAAATCACAACTATTTTTAATGATAGAAAATAAATATTTCAACTTTTCTGGATCTCCAACATTCATGAGTTTACATTCATATGCGTCCTGGAAAACCTGGAATTTAGACAAACTGTTTTCAGCACTGGAAATTTCCTGGAATTCCTGAAGTATCTTAATTTGTCCTGGAATTTGTATAAGGGACCTTGATTTTTTTTCACAATATTTCTATTCAACTGCTCATGCAATGGGAGGTTGGTTGTGCATAGGGGTGGCCCCTTTCCTGTTTGTATTGGGTTAGTTTTTTAGCTGTTAAAAGTAAGATCACTAGACACATACAGGAGTGTTATCACTCATTAGGCCTTCATCCCTAATAGGACAAATTTAGTATTTTTAATCGTTCTTTTTTTTAGTCATCTGTGGTGTGTTCTAATTAATGTGTTTCACTACAATGGCAGCCTTCTGTTTTATAAATAGTGCCACAAATTTTTACATATGAGTGCTGTCTCAAGGAAGTGTAGTTTCAAATTAGAGTGGTCATTGGACCCAAAATATTAACAGTGGGTAGAAGAGTGTAAAACAGATAAGTGTTTTTTGAAAGCTCTAAAAAGAATGATAGCATTGCTACTATGGGGGTGTCAGTCTTACAGGGCTATATGAAATCTGGAAAGCATGTAAAGTTAATTGAGGTATTAAATACGACTCAACCAATAGATTATTTAAAAATTTCAAATTCATCCGTTGAGAAGGAACAAAAAATCATAAATTTACCACAAAACAGCATTCACAATGAACCTGAATCTTTCATTCCTGATGTGTCAAAAGCTAAACCTATTCCTTTATCGAATCATGTTCTTGCAGAATCTGCACTGAAGGTGAAGATTTTGTGGACTCTTAATGTTGTAACTAAACATATGTTATTTAATTCTTTCAAAGACAACATCAGACTATTTTCTGCCATGTTCCCAGATAGTGCAGCAGACAAAAGTGCTTATTTGCTGTGTTTTGGTATTGCCCCTTACATTAGTGAGAGGCTTATTCAGAGTGTTTGTCAGTCAGAATACTTTGTGGTATGTTTTGATAAAATATATTGATATAATAAATTTCTCCAACATGACCAATTGGATGTTGCAATCAGATTCTGGGACAAAAGCTCTCAGCTTGTATGCACCAGGAATCTTGGTTCAGAATTTCTTGGATACGCTAGAGCTGACGATATAATGAAAACTTTACAAAATGGAACGGGAGGGATAAACTCAATGAATCTTGTGCAGATCGGAATAGATGAGCCTAACCTAAATTTTAAATATATAAGGATTATCTTACCCAAAGAAAAGACGAATATCCAGATTATCCACGGCTCATTGATATTGGTACGTGTAGTGAGCACACTGTACAAAGAGCTTTCCAAGTTGCAGTAGAGGAAACAGGTTAGAATATTGCAAATATTTTACAATATTTGCGACAAAGATTCACCTGCAAGAAGAAGTGACTTTTTACAAAATATTAAAACTCGGTTATTTCCACTGAAGTTTTGTGCAACAAGGTGGATGGAGGATGTAGTAGTTTCTGACCGAGCTACTGCTATCTGGCCACGAGTAGTAGCATTTGTTGACTCTTACAAGGATAAGCCTAAATCTACTGTGTGTTCAAAGTCTTTTCAGACTGTTAAGGAGGCTACTAAAGATCCACTTAGGGTTACCAAACTGTCATTCTTTTCTTGGAAAACAAATACATATCTAAAGTGCTATCAGACTGATTCATCCATGATTCCTTTTCAAGCTTCTGACACAATAGAACTGTTATATAGGCTTACGTTACTTTTCATAAAGGAGGTTATAGATAAGGCAAACAATAACACAGAACTGTGTGCAGTTGATCCCAATAACAAGGATAATATCATGTTTACAAAAAGTATTGAAACTGGTTTTAAAGCAAGGAAAATATTGATTTGTTGTGTTAAGGAAAAAACAGTTCAAGAAAATGTTTTGATCTTCACATCTGAGTGCCTTGAGTTATTAAAAGTATTGATAAAAAAGTTCCAAGACAAAAATCCTCTGAAATAACCTGTGGTGAAAATTTCCAGATACCTTGACCCTAGATCAATGCTATATAATCTAACTGAAACAGCTGAGACATTTACAAGATTGCTTCAACAGCTTGAAAATATAAACGTGATCGGTTCAGGCGTGTTTGTGTGATGCAGCGTTACTACAGTTCAAGTTGTTTATCAAAGAAGTGTCACCAGATCCTTCAATGTTTAAAGACATCGATAGGAACAACCAAAGGCTAGATTCATTTGTAAGTATTTCCTTGACAAACAGTATGGAGATTTGGGGAAAGTTATCAAACTTATCAAACTTATCTTGACTGTCTCATGGCCAAGCATCTGTGGAATGTGGCTTCCCTGTCAATAAAAATATGACTGGAAAATCTAAAAGAAAACACACTAGTAGCGATGAGAATTGTGTATAATGACTTTAGAGACAAATCTAGTAGCGATGAGAATTGTGTCTTTAGAGACAAATATATAAGTGGTGTTGTTTTCGGCAAAGAACTTTAGGCAAATGCCAGATCATCTAAAACGTGTTATCAACAATACTTATATGACCAAGGAAAAACAAAATCAGAAGAGGAAAAAACTAAGAAAAGGTCAAAAATGTTATAGACTGTTCACGAGATAAAGAAGTTGTTACAGGTTGAGAAATCAAGTGGTATAAAACAAAGAAGCTGAAGCAATGGCATTACTTGCTGAGAAAAGTAATGATTTCACTCTTCTTTCAAAGTCAAACGCATATAGGAAAAAATCTTCTGAATCAGCGGCCGCAGTTACAAAGTGGAATGAAGAAATCAGAAAAATGCCGAAAAACTGCTAACAAAAGTTTATTAAACTAGGCTGGACTTTGGTTTTAAATACTAAATTGCACTATCTAACATTGAAAACTAAAAATTAAATATTCAGTAGTGTAAAAAATTGTGTGGAATATTGGAGATGATGTAAGGGAGTTGGGAAACTGCATTTTTAATTTGTTAAAATAAGATGTACATGCATTCAATGTTTTCTTACAGATACAATGCTTGCTTATTTATCTATTGAAACAAGTGACCAACACACAGATGTTGTCTTTGAAAAAATTCTCTTTGTTTCTGTATGAACCAAACATTAATAACTTTATTAATGTTTGGATTTGTCGTGGGTAAAGTAAGAAGAATATGATTTCCTAGCTGCTTATTATCATTGAGAACCAAACAGTACTTATTTTTGACCATGTTCGTATTTTAAAATGTGAGCGTAAAACCTAACCTGAAACACTATCCCAAAGACAGTTAACTTAATTTAGGAAAGATGGAAAATTCTTGGCTGGGTGAACTCCCAAGTACGTTCTTGTACTTGCTGTGAACTTCACCGTTGTTCTGAAGATCAAGAATTTAAATTTGTAAGTCAGAAGTGTAGAGAACAACTACCACCATAGAAAACGAAAAGAATTTGTGACAAGCTGAACATTTTTCTTTTCTTTTTATCCTGAAAGTATGGAAACCTAGTTTCAAAAAAGTTTTCCAAACCAGAAATATTATGTTTTTATTTATAAAGCTTGGAAGCCCACACTACTTTCACTGTTAGAAAGCAAAATGGGAGAGCTCATTCTGAGAAATATTAGCATGCAGCAGAATGAGCTTTGCTTTAAAAGCTTCAAAGACTCAAATGAACTGAATAAGTTTGGGAAAAGGTTGTTTATACCTTGCAAACGCTAATTCTAGTTTTTAAGGAGCCGCAAGGTTTCCTTTTGAAAATATAGATCTTGTAAACAATCTTAATCCTTTAATAGCTTACCTATCAGGCAATTCCCCGCTTTCTTCCAAATAATTCAGAACACTTCCCTTTAAACTCCAAAATTACTTGAATGCTCAAACTCAGATCTGATTGATACTGTTATTAACCATCATTAATATTGTGAGGAGAATAGAAGTGCAAGGCCTACAAACTTACCAGAAAGTTGTGAACTTTGAGGCCTACAGTTTTCAGGAAAGTGTGTAAGCTTTGCCCTTCAACCCTTCAACCCTTCTTTCAATGTTTAATGTAATATAGCTGTTTGGAGTCATTTTTCCTTTACTATCATTAATATTATAATATCAATTTATTAACTTAGCCTAATTAGGTGATTTATTTGTTTGCCTACACAATAATTGCTATTTTTTTTATCTACAGTGATATTAGGCATGCCACTTAAAATGCCTTCAAGTTCTGCAGGTTGGCCACCTCTGAAGTAAAGTTATTTCTTGCATAAGTAACAAGGGGATGAGAAGGGGTGTTAAGAATAGAAAGGTAAATGAGAGGAGCTGTATTGCAGTGTTGTGAGTCGGGAGGGATTATATTTACAAGGTCAACTAGCAAACAGCCATCTAAACAAACCAAGAGAGGAAGATTCGAGGGAAGCCAGAACTGGGGAAGATTCAAGGGAAGTTAAAAAGCACTATCACAGGTTTAAAAATAAAATTACTATATAAAATAATCACAAACTTACCAATGAACAAAGTGGAGTCATTTGACCGAAACCATCTATCTTTAAAATGTGGTAAGAACAGTGCTAAAGTGAATTATGCATAGATCAACTCTAGTTTTAATGTAAACTTGTTTAAGCAACAACAAACTAAAAATGGCCCAAATGAATAGTTGATTTTTTATTATTATTAATATATAATTATTAGCCGTTTGCGAGCTTGGGTTTTTTCATTCGAGTCGAGTTAGAGTCGAGTAGTTCTAAAAGCTCCAGAGTTCGAGTCGAGTGAGAATAATATATTCATAATTTTAAAATGTTAAGAGTATATATTTGTTTATTTTAAATGTAAATAGGAATCACATCTTTAAAATTTCAGATTTAAAAAATATACTAAAACTCATGTTCTTAGAATATGAATGACATTCATTTTTATAAATATCAATACTTTTGGGGAAAAAGTTAATAAATGAAAATATTGGTTTTTAAATTAGAAATAACACTTAAAAAAACACAATTTTAAAATAATAACAAGACTAAAGAAAACAATTAAAATGGTTTCAACAGTCATGTCTTTAAGGACATTTAAATTACACTAACAATTATAAAAAAGTAATAAAATGAATAATTGCATGATGGCTTGGAAATGTACATTAAGATAGTGTAGAAACACTTCACAATAATTTAAAGTAAGTGAGAGTGAAGGAAGTCAACCTTAAATGATAGGTTAAACCTAGATAGAAAAACGCACTTCTCTCTTAATTTCTTCAAACACTTTTACACTTACTACTAATTGGTTTCGACCCACACTAATATTAGGATGTTTATATAGGTACAAGCCACTTGGCTCTTTTTATAAACCAAATAAATAATCAATCAATCACTTTTTCCAAACTTCCAAAGTAGTACATTGTTTTGAATTTTCAGAAATATTACTTTTTCATTAATGTCTCTTCATATGAAAAATAAATATTTCCGAGAATTCAAAACAATGTGCAACTGTGGAAGTATGAAAAAGTGGGAAGTGTAAGAAGAAATAGAGCATTGTTTTTGTTTCTATCCAGGCCTAGCCTAACTATCCTTTGAGGTTGGCTTCCTTCACTATCACTTTACATTATTGTAGTGTGTTTCTACACTGTCTTGATAAAAAGTTAATAAAATCGACATTTTAATAAGCTAATATTTCCCCAAAATATGCTTCAGTAACTTAATTTACCCTATAAGAAAACGTAAGACTCATAAACAGTTTGAAATTTGAAGTATTTATTTTATTATTCCTTAGTGTAATCGTGCATGATCACATCTACTGTTCCATTTCCATTCCTCTATGTGCAGTTGCACATGCATGTTATACAGGCTCTTGTTAAAACATTATTTTATTGATAAATTTACTACAATTCAATCTTTAATGCTTATTAAAGTTGACGCTCATACTTTAAAATTAAAAATAATATTTCTAGCATTAACAATATGAAATAGTAAATGCTTTCTTAATATAAATGTGGTAAGTTTGGTAAAGTATATATTGCAATAAATAAGATTGATTTTAGACAGGTTAGCTAACATACTTCTATAAATAAATAGTAAGTAAACTAGTGCTAGTTTTGTAACGAAACTTATTAATTAATAGTTTTAAATATCTTAAGTTTGAAAACATTTAATATATTCTTGATATTACATTTTTAATTTAGCATAAATTATTATTTTAGAAAGGGACCAGGTAAAATTAGTAAAAAGAATCATTCAATTATTTAGTAATTTTCTTAGCTCTTTTTATTTTCATTGCTTTGTCATTGCAATACAAGTAAACAACTTCAATCAAGTACGATTCAAAATGGATGACAATAGTGAATAAATTTACCGGTCGAAAGTGGTTTAAAAGCTCTATTACGTTATTAATGTGAACATTGATATTAATCTTTCACAATTTGTTAAGTAGCTGAATAATTTATAAGTGGAAATGCCGATATTATTTCAATTAAATAGCCTATGCTTACTATTGTGTTTTAAAAATTGATTATTAAGTACATCAAGTGAAAGCTCAAAAATAACGAGCCTACAAAACTTTTGATCTCGATCTTAAAGGATGAGCTCAGCTCGAAATGCGAGTACTTGCAAAGCACTAATGATTATCTTTGTATTATTTAAAATTAAATAAACCCAATGATTTGTGCCTGATTGTCAAAACAGTTGATTGGCTCAGTCCTTGTTTATGAAATAATTATAAGTAAAAGTAACTTGATTTATTAAATTATAATGAAATATTACAAATAATTATTTCAGTGCTTAAAATCATATAAATAAACACAATAATTTTTTTCAAAGCATAACACAATCAAACAAAATTATTTTAACTTTGATTCGGCTTACATATATTCAATACTTCTCTTCGAAATGAAAAAGTGGACTTTATACACCCCTAACGTGTAACAGTGTAAATAAGTATGGAGGTATGAAAAGAGAACTATATTTCTAGCAAGATCTAGCTTCCTTTAGTTAATCTCTTACATTACAGATTGTTACACTGTCAAGTCTATTTTTTTATTTACACTATAGACCTTAAGTGTAACATTCCAGCAGTGGCAACTCATAACTTTTTTTCATGGGAGGGCACAAAATTGGAAATAAAAAATAATGATAAAAATATAAACCTGCTTGTTATTTGTATTTTGTTATAGAATTCCATCCTCCTGCCTTTCTAATTTGAAAATATGTCATCACTTTGTTATTTAAATCAAAAATTGAATTAATAAATTTATTTTTGACAGATATAACTGCTAAAGCATTTAATCTATTTTCCATCATTGTACTTCTTAAGAAAGTCTTCATCTGTTTCAGGGTAGAAAACCACCTTTCACATTCACTTGTAGACATCGGTGTAGTGTAAATAATGTCCAACAGTTTAAAACTTTCAGATAAAATTTAATTCAAGTTATTTCGTGAAATAAACACTAACAAAAATAGCGCACTTTCAACTTTGCACATATAATCATGATTGTAAATTACATTCAATTCATTCTTTAATTTTATCGCTTTTAACATGAAATAATTTTGCTGCACTTAAGTGACTTTTAAAATCAAATCTATCCTTAATTTGGATTAAAATAATGTCACAAACTTATTTTGTAGCAGTATTTCTACTATTTCCATCAGTGGATGCAATTTTTCTTAGGTTCTTCACCTTCATTTCAAATAATATCGATACAGTTTCTAATTTATTTTTTTTTAATTTGCATTTCAAATTGTTTATAGCCTTCTCCAAATATAAGCTATCAATACCATGCACTTGAGTTTTAATTTATAAATGTCCACGTTTTCGAATTTACTTCATCAGAGTCCATGATTTTTTTCCCAAGCATTCCTTAAGCGTATCTTTGTAGTCATACAAAATATTGGCTGTTCTACTTTTAAAATTCTAGCGAGTTGGAACAGCTAATGGTAATATTTTCTTCACAATTTCTTTAAGTAACACTATTATATTAGGTGAACGCTTGTAAATTAGTGTTCCATAATTAGAGTGATGTGCTGTAGACCTTATATGAATGTCTAGTTATACTAAATTTCAGCCCAGACATTTATTAATTTATCTTAACAATGGTACATTTTAAACATAAAATAGCATGTTTGACCCCTAACAACTAGTAAACTATAATTATTTGAAATAATTCAAGTACTATTTATTGCTTTGAATTACATACGTGTTAAAATTGTGCAATAACATTTTAATGATCAAATAACCTTAAAGTTAAAACATTTGAAATTAAAGTTAAAACATTTGAAATTAAATTTAAAAATAGTTGTTTAAGACTTGGTGCCACTAACAACTGCTATTGTGTTTGTATTAATAATATTGTTACTGTTCCAACGATCCAAATCTTTATAATTCCTTTTACCATTTATTTGAGATTGTTATTTGAAGCTAAGGTCTATATTTCAGATACTTGAAAATTTTTATTAATCTCTATTACCAATGGATTTGAGCATTCCATTTCAACTATTATTAGAGGTGCATCAGTCCAATAAAACTGATTATCAATTATGGTTTTGATGATTTATTAATAAACTAAAAGCTTAAGATTATAACAATTTATAATTGTTCTTAGTAAGGGATGTCAACCTTGGTGGTCAGGGACTCAGGACCTGATGTTTATGGCATGTAAAAGAACCCTTGAAGATAAAATGAAAATACCTTTCCTGGCAAAATTGGCAGGACCTTTCGCTTCTGTTCAAAAAAATTATCATGTGCTGATATAATCAGTCGGTTCAGAAAGTGCAAGTTAAATATGGTACCTCAAACAATTAAGGAATATATCATTTTATATCAGGGACACAGTCAATAATTATTATTTATTTTTTGTGATTTTTTTTGTTTAAAAACAATATCAGTTTTAGAGATAAAAGTTCAGCACACATTCTGTAGCTTAAAATGGCAGTGCAATACTTTAGTTGGTAATGAGTTCAAAATGGCCTCTAGTTTGAACATAAATAAGTATAAAATGCCTTTTATCATTGATACATGAATCAATATTTTAAACATATTATAAATTTGTTGTGTTATGAAGTGTAACTATTTTCTTTTTAAATTAATAGTAATTTACAGGATAATGAGTGACGCTGAACTAATAGCTCTATGATTACAATTCATAGGTATTTGCATGAGAATACTTCCTAGTTTTTACTACAGTGGTCATAGTAGAGATTTAAGCTTAATGTTTAAAATAATTTACATTGATGCAATTGACTTACTGACTATTAATGATACTTTAAGTTCACTTGTGTTAAACTTTAATTTTAGCTCCAAAATAAAGGCCTTTGTGTTCACACTTTGCATCGAAACTGTGAACTGCATGAGCATAGAAATATATAAACCTAATTTTTTTAAATATATATTCTGTATGTATTCAAAGTTGAGCCGATTCAGCCATCATAGTTGATTTGGATTGAAACAATTGTCATCGCTGTAGTACATCATTTATGTAAAGCAGGAACTGTTGTCCTTGTTGAACATGACCTGAAATGGTGATAATTTATCAATTGACAGTCATCATCTCCACAAGACATGGCACCTTTAGAATTTAATTATATATGACATACCTGTCATCTATTCACGTCGTGTCTGCCTTATAATGGCTAATGAAGCGGGCAGAGGGATCATCCACTTGGATCCACTTTGGCATCCAGTAGTAGGGCATGAAGCTGCTGGCTTGACCTTCATAACTTTTTTCAAACACCTCCCTGAAAACAACAGCACTTTGAATTTGGAAAGTATTTTTTACAAACATTCTTATTTGATTTCAGTTATGAGTCTGAACAGTAAAGGTAAATGTTGTAATTTTGTAGAATTTTTTAAAGAAAAATATAGTACACTTTAACATTTAATATCTTATTCATATTTAAATTTAGGCCGACTATAATTAATTGAGACAAAAACAGAATGGTGGTGAGAGGGGGACCGGAACAGTCAAAGTCATAAACATAGTGAACTTGCAATAATTCTTCACAGAACCCAGACCAAAACTTTTAGGTCGATGTAGGTGTGGATTGTATTTCATTCTGCTCATACCATGAGTATGTTCCAAATAAACTCACTTTGCGCCACAAATTTCAGTCTTTCAATACCTTGTCATAAAACTTATCACACTCCATGTTACAATTTTGTCTTACAATTAGTATGGCTATCATTGATTCCACACTTAATCTAGATTTTTCCTTAGACCACATGCTATTCATAATAGAGAATATTCTTTCCATGAATGCTGTACTTCCTGCCAAACAAAGAATAAACTCTACTATATTAAGAAAAGTCCTGAAAATTTAAATATTTTTCACTCATTTCAGAAAATATTTGCAAACATTTATCAGATACAGAAATATTTTATCTATTCCATGCATCCAACCTCCTCACAACTATAGGTTTATGAGTGACAACAATATTTAAGCATATTTTAAAGTTTTTATAAAAAAAGGGAAAAAAACTGCAGTTTTACTCAAACGACGCGGGATGGCCGGGACATAGCAAAAAAGGGACTGCCCTGTTCAAACCGGAACGTACGTTCATCCTATATAAATTGTAAGTTTTCCTAATAAACAAAATCTAACAAATTTTTGTCCAACACATTGCTGGGAAAGGTTTCATCATAAGGTAAAATAAACAAGAGCCCTAATGCAAATACTATAATATTGTGTATTTTTTAATCAAGAATTTTTATATAGATATAAATAAATTTAAAAAAGTGATTTTATGATTTACAAAAAATTAAAAATTCATGACCTAAACACTAATTAACACTTTTTCAACTAAACATCAAAATATTTAAACTAATCTTAGTTTTTAAACGTGAGCTATAATCTTGTCCATATGAAATATCAATACCAAAAATATTTCCCAACTGGTTGCATCTAACATGTCAGTTACTAAATCTCACACTAAAGGCACTGTTCAACTACCCAAAAATATTCAGTTTTCCAACTTCTTTATCTATGCTAGCATGAGCCAAAAGAAAATGTATGCCATTCCAAATAATGAGATAAACTTAATAGTAGAGTTGGGGTGAATCCATTATTTTACAAATTTGAATCTCCAATTTACCTTCGAATCCTAATCCAAATCTTGGAAAAATTGATGAACATAAAAGGAAATATAATATAATAATATAAAATACAAATAGTAACTAAATGTTAACATTCTGTCTTATGATATATTCTGTTAAGTGTTAAACCACTGGTCTAGGGCCTCTTGTTGAGCTTGTCCTATAATTATAATTGGTTCTTAACCACTAATAGTATTATTAGCAGTATTAGAACTTTAAAAAACTTTCACTTAAAAAAAGTAATTTTTTTTTTAAAGATTTGAGTCTTGAATCTGAAATTTTCTCGAATCTTGAATATCTTTAAGGATTCAAGGGCCCATCCCTATTTAATAGATTTATCTTGATGCAAATATGTGTGGTAAAGGAGTATTTCATTTATAATTTGATTTATAAAATTCACTTTGTCATTTTTTTCTAAAACGATATTTTCCTGCTTTAAATATCTTGAGGGAAAGATAATACCATCAATTATTATTATGTAGTGTGGTTATGCTTCTAACGGTGCTCAGTTGTGTTTACTTGGTAGTCGTAGAATAACCATCTACTTAATGGAGAATATAGTTAATTTAACTTATTTAAATTAATAACAATGTTAATGATGTGTGGAGAAAGTTAATGAGGATGGAATAGGTATCGAGTTGTTTTTTTTAGTTATATGCCCAATTTATAGCCTTGTGTGTGTGTGTGATTGATAGACTATCCTTAATTATAAAGTGTATTAATATTAATTATTTCTCAAAAAATCGGAGAGATAAAAATTTCCCGCCTGAGTTTCAGGAACGTTTATTTCCCTGATATTTCCCTCCCCCTAAACTCTGGATCCCACAAAAGTTTAACTAAATGTCCTTATTAGTTTAAACACATTATTGTTAAGTTGTTTGAAATATTAACTTGGCTGAGTAGAGCTGTAAAAGAAAATATGATACAGACTTTGATAACAAGTTGACTGGTGGTAAAAAAAATACTAGCTTTCTCTGGCCACACTGTTTAATTTTTCATTTATTTATTTTATTTTAGGTTAGTTAAAATGTACTTTTTGAACAGACATATCAGCACACAAGCGTTTCTATGATCGAGAGCATAAGTGCCTACCACATACCTTCCAGGTTTTTTTTTAATATGCCACAACTGACAGCTTTACTTCCCATTCAAAGGAAGTTTTGCTACAGATTTTTGCAACCCTGGTTGGGTTTGAACCCACAAACATTGAGACCACTCACATAAGACCCAAATGAAGATCACAACGTGCGGATTAAAGAGTTCCTACAACGTGAAGGTCCCCGACAGAATTTCACCACTAACTCAATTCAACTTCTCGTTCCACAAAAACCTCAAACTCCCACACTGTTTCTCCTCTCTAAAATCCATAAAGAAATTAGACCTCCGCCTAGACGTCCAATTGTATCTAGTTGCAGCTCTCCAACTTAGAGAATTTCATCTCTGTTTGATTCACACCTACAACCCTCTGTAAAACAACTTCCCTCATTTATACAGGATACAAAATACTTCTTAGACAAAATTCACAAAGTTAAAAACCTTCCACCGAACTGTTTTCTGGTCACTATTGATGTCACAGCACTCTACACTAACATCCCTCACGTGCATGGAATGTCAGCAATGGAGCATTTCTTAGAGCGCAGACCTCCTGGGTCCAAACCTACCACTTTCCTGGTGGAGCTGGCTAGGATGATCATTCAATTCAACAACTTTTGTTTTCTAGACAAACACTACCAACAGATAAAGGGCACAGGTATAGGTACACGCATGGCTCCTTCATATGCAAATCTTTACATGGGACTACTAAAACGCTTTCTACATTCTCTTCCCATCAAACCCTATCTATGGCTTCGCTACATCGACGACATTTTCATGATCTGGCCCCACTCCCAAGAATCCTTGGATGTCTTTCTAGATAATCTCAACAATTGCAGCCCCTTAAACTTAGCCCACAATAAATCACATCATAGTCTTACCTTCCTTGATGTGAATCTGTTCCTTGAAAACAACCAATTTCGCACCACTGTATATATAAAACCCACCTGTCACCAACAATACCTCCACTACCATAGCAGCCATCCTTCATACACAAAAAGGTCTCTACCATTCAGTCTTACCACCCGAGCCAAACGAATATGTTCAGAACCCGATGATTTAACTGAATATTGTAAACAACTATCCACAGCTTTCCAAAGCCTTTAATAGACAAGTAAATCTCCAGAGCACTCTCCAGGGATGACTATGACCCTTCAAAAAAAGTTGAGGACATCCCTCTCAGAACACAATACTATCCTGGTCTACAACATATCAACACCATCCTTAAAAGTGGTTACAAATTACTAACC
>CABFWB010005570.1:0-28961 GCA_902151455.1 Timema bartmani | reverse complement strand
TAAATAGGTCTATATAAATACTAACCATTGCCAAGAAATTTATCTTTACTCTCAAAAACAGTTGGTACAATGTGTTTCTAACAATTTTTCTTTAAATTCAAAATGGAGTAATCCAGTGTTTGTGTTATGTGTACTCTCTTCTTTCTTCATGTTTGATAAAGGCAACAATGTCGAAATATTATTCTATTTGTGTTAAAATGTGTGTGTGAATTCTATAGAAGACAGAAGAAAGGAAGATGTCACCTATATGCATTGGATTCTTCACACATTTTTTCTCTTTCCCTAGGTGTGCTTTCTTCATTAAAATTTACTCTTAGTAGTTTATTTTTCCCTTTTCTTTGGTTTTTCAATTACCTTTATTATAAAATAAAAATGATTGTATTTTAAGTGTAATAGGGTCAAAGATTATGTGAATTATACTTAAATTAATTCTAAAGTTTTCATTTAAACCTGTACAAGCAAACCTACTATACTGAACAAAATAAAAATGAGACATGTGAACACTTGTTTTTAACATCATTATAGAATTTTATCTTTGAAACATAATAAAATAGATTAAATGACTGGCATCAGTGATTGGCATAGTCGGCATCGGCATGATAGGACCAGCTCTAGATTGAAGTATTCTTTTATAGTGAGTTTACTATGCAAATGTTCAGTCACAGTTGTAATAAAGATCTAATTCTATATATAGTTTTCTAAAGAGATCAATACATACAAATTCTCTAAGATTGAGGGTAAGACTGTCCTGAGAGCTTAATGTTAAAGTGGAATGTGAACCATTATGACCCACCTGTAGTAGAGTGCTTCCTTAGTACGGGGGGTACAGTGCCTGAACCTACTTGGCGCAGCTTCCAGTGCCTCGTTTGTTACTCTTGATTCCACTTGCTCCTGAATCACTTGGAATAAGGACTTCTTCTTGGACGCAACTCCATCACTGCACACAAGTGGTAAATATATCACTAAGATCTATTTATAATATTTATAAAACGTCTTTGTGAAGCTTCAAAACTTTGACTTGGCTTCGACAATTACAAAACTTCATCAATGAAAATATTGACAGCTAAAATATTCAATTTATGTTAAACTATTGCTATTTTCATATAAAATAGTCTGAAGTAATAGATTTGCATGTTGTTATGGTTGCTTGATTTATCAAATTAGAATGAATTATTATAAATAAAAATATTCAATAAAAAAATTCCAAGTTATTTTAGTTTATAAAATTATATAAATCCAATATAATATTGTTTCAAAGCACTAAACAATTAACGAAACATATTAGAATTTTGATTCAGCCAAAATTTCATATATTCAATTCGAGTTCGCATTGAATTGAGAAAGAGGACTTTGTGCATTATTTTTTGGCCACCATAAGACCTATACATAATCCAACCCCGACTATTAAGGGATCCCATTATTTGTGTCAAAAGAAACTAGGGATATCTACATCTAAAATCAAATAAAACTAGTTTTTCTGTAAATATATTTGTCTAATGACTATGAGTATGATGACAACCTAAAACAACCTTATTTTTATTAATAAATGCTGCATGAAAGTTTTTCCCCTAATAAATGTGAAAAGGCTAGTGTTAAGATAGGCAACAAGTGAAAAGCTGCACTTGGAGGACAAGTAATAAGAGGAAGTGGAAGAAGACACTCTAGTGAAACGACAGGGCGAAGGAAGAAGTGGAGGAGAAGAATAGAGGGAGAAGAAGAAAAGAGTGAAGCAAAGCCTACACACCAGAATACTGTAGGCCTCAAAGTGTATAGTTAAAAATACATAATTATGTGATTTCTTCAGCGGAAGAGAGTAAAACATACTGGACTGTGGCAGCGTGGCTAGAGGTTGAGCATGATCACTTAGACACCGATATTTTTTGTTAAAACTTGTGTCTTTATTCGTGGTAGATAGATAGAATGTTGTATTTATACTATACCAGCCAATAGCCTGTGCTTCGCGTGGGTTTCATATTTTTGGTAGCTTATTGAGCATATTGAATTTACAATTAATTGCCGATGCACTAATAATCGCCAGATAACGATTCATCAGTATCCGCATCGGTACACCCCTAATATATATAATAGTGTTATAGTGGTAGACATGTGATAGCTATTATGGTTCTTAGCGTTACCCGAGAGACAAGAGGAGGTTACCTCTCTGTCATGTTCGGGTCAGGGAATTTTGATTCACGGGCCCGCTTGTTTACTACTATCTGTTCGGAGAATTTTGGTTGGCAGACCCCCTTGCTTACTGCCGTGTCATATTCTCTATGTGGCTGCCTATTTTGAAAGGACTTCCTGGTATACGATGTTAGCCATCCTTCCCTCATGGGCCAGAACAACCAGACTCCTTGGTGTGCTCACCCTGGAGAATGCTACTTAGAGCTGGTTGTGGAAGAAACAGTCTTCCCTTAAACAACCCCCACTCCCTTCAATGTCTGATCCTGAGCCTTGTTGGTGGTCATTGCAAAGCAGACTTTAAGGGGGAACTAGATTATCTTAAACTCGAAGGGGTAATGCATGGTATAAATACTGTTCCCCCATAACCACACCTTGTGAAGATAGTTGCCTCGATGATGTTGCAATGGAGGGCCTTCACTTGCAGTCTGCTTCCATTGCAAAGCTTTGGGGGCTTCAAATTGCACAACATGATGGGCGCACCAACCTTCAAGAGAAGAGTGTGAGGAGGGAGCCCAGGGGGGTTGAGGGTGTGTGAAAACTCTACCGGGTAGTAGACAGCACCCTTCATCTCCACTACTGAGTCCACTGACTGATAGGTCATCTCCTCCGATACAAACATGCTGAGCAGGAGGTTGTTGATCTCATTTGCCTTATAGTTTCTAGGAGTTAGAATTGCCCTCTCCCTTAACCATGACATAGGTTTCTGTCTTATGTTCTTTAGGTCGAGATAAATGATTGTAGTCATACTGTTCATATCCCTAACTAATTGACTCATGCTAGTTAGCAGATTGTAGGCAAACTCCTCAGCCGTGCTATCACTTTTCAGATGAACTCTAATATTTTTTCTTTAATGAAAGCTTTTGAATTTTCGGCCATAGGTATGATGATTTAAGGCAGGACTTGACTTCATCGGCTCGGGTCCCCCGGGGTACTACAGGCAGGGTCTGCCTAAAGTCCCCCACCAGCAAGACAGTAACACCACCCATCAGCTTGTCACAGCTGCAAATGTCCTGCAGCATATGGTTTAGAGCCTCTATATCGCCTTATGTGATACGATACATTAGTCCCATACAATAAGTTTGCAATCTCGAAGCACCTGGGCTATATTGCTGTTTTTTGAAATGTTACATATGGGGGTTTTCTCTATGATTCAGATTAAAGGGGAGTATGAAGGCAGAATGGGCAGTTTTACCCCCATCCAAAAGCGTTGCAATGATGCCCGATGAAGTAAGAGCCATAGCAATTCCCCTGTTACTTCTAACTTTGGCTAGTAACAGGTTTATCAAGAATGTTTTTCCTGTACCTCCTAAGACATCCAAGAACATGACACTGCTATCTCCAGCGTCTACACTTTTAATAACATCATTTTAAACCGTCACCTGATCGCCCGTTAGCCTTGGCTCGTTGTCATCCACTGTTTTCGACAGAGCAACAACGTCGTAGCTCAATTCCCTGTGGTAGTCTCGGTTGCCCACGACACCATCTGCATCACGCGTTGTTTCAGGCAAGCCATAGTGCTTGAGAGTATGTCATGCCATTGAAACCACCACATCTTCCAACAACATCAGACACTTGTTATATATCATGTCCAGACCCTGCTGGACATCAATCTCTGGACAATCCGTCTCCAGCTGCCATTTCATGTGCTCAGCGAAACTGTCCTTGTTCTTCTCCTATAGCAGGGTCGGGTCTGAAATCTAGCAGAAAATCAACATGATTGCAAAAAGTTCTCTCAGTTTTAAAGGAGAGTCAGATAAGGCCGCTTCTTCCAAAGTTTTGTCCCAGTGACCATCGTCTTCCAACAAATCCAACGCTCTGCAAGCGGACTGGAATGTGGGATGGATGTGACCATTTACTGTTTTGAGGTCTGAGAATGATGTTGGCCCTCGTACCTTGTTGACCATGAGGCACAGATGATAACACTTCAAGTTATTAAGGTGAACCGTGTACACTCTGCCTAAAACATGATCCCTCTTCACTCCAGGGTGACCTTGGACGTCATTGCCTTGCCTCCTTCTGCTGAACATGTTGTCTTTCCACACATAGTAAGAAGTAATTTCGTGATACAGGAGCTGTTTAGCAAAGTCGTCAATCTTGCACAGTTCGAAGTAACTCATGAGTGTCTTTTGGGAGGGTTATTGACTTTGTCCATCACATTGTTTCCTGTGAAGTACATTCTTTGGTCATTCTCAAGGTGCACTGCGAGGTGGACCACGGAGATATATCTCTCATGAATAGGGAATCCAAGGATCTGCCAGACAATTTCCGAACTGCTGATGTAATGTCCTGTTAGGTAGAGCGTAACTTCATTTTTCTTGTTCTCTAGTGCGAATGCTACCTGATCAATGCCCTTATTGACATACTTGCATATATATTTTATCAAATTAACTGAGTTGCAGTACTAAACATTGATGTGAGCCTGGAGGGTACGAGATAGCACAGGATTGAACGGCACCACCCAGCGGTTGTCCAGCTCCATTCTATTGACTTTGACAGTGAAGCCTCCATCATTCGGGGATCTTCGCCTGTACTGTGGATATCCATCGTCCCATGTCTGGGTCTCACTGATGAAGGGTTGAGGGTACCGCTTGGTGCAGCAGCCACCTGACATGCATGGAGAACTTTTGTTGAAACTGTCGCATGATCCATGGATCATGTGCTCTTCACTATTTTGTACATGGCAGGATCTACCTCAAGGGCTGGTATCTCAGCTCTTATGACTTGGTCAATGAGTTGTGGCGAGCTCCTGGTCTCCAACCACAGCAGGATGTGAATGGTGTGGGAGACCTCTCTTCTGCCATTCCGAGTACATAAAGCACCTCGTACTCCCGAAAATGCTTCCTTTTGTTAATAGATTCATGATCATCTTCACCTTGAGATGGAAAACCCAAATTAATATGTTGTGGTGATCCTGAGCCTTTTGATCTTGGTAGTGAGGCCTCTGCTATCTCCTTCCATTTCGGATTGCAGGTAAATGTTATGAATAAATCAGGCCGACCGTAGTGACGCACATACGTCATGGCATCCTGCATTCGCTCATGCAAGTAGCGTGGTCCACTGGTAAAGGAAGAAGACAGGATAAACATTTGACCCAACTCGGTCACATTGGTGTCACTCTTCTCCACAGTATCTTGCAGGTAAATGTAGTTCTCCGCCCTCAACTTCTTCTGATTGTTTCTGATGAAGTTCAATCTCTCTGATTCAATGTTTGCATACATGTCTACCAGGAACTGATTGAGGATACTGCAGTAAATATGCAGGTGATTCTGTTCTTCTTCTCTTACCATAGTTCAGTATGAGTAAAACATGGCTACAGAAACTGTCTTCTTGAGGGGGGGGTGGTTGTGGGGTCAACTTGAGGCAACACGATTTAATAACCATCCTCACCATAACAAAACATGAGAGGGTACTACAGGGTGTCATAGGCTCTGTAGGTCTCGCTGATTCTAGTTGGCCTGTTATTACAACTGTGTAGCATGATGTCTCTTCTCTCGAATACCTGACCCACAATCATGACAGTTAAATTTGAAGAAAGTTCAGGTCCTGCTGTGAAGGTGGAAGTAAGCTGCCCATATTGTGATACACCTGGCCTTGGACCTTAAACGTAGGCTTGAAGTTGCCTTCTGACACTTCCTTTGCCCCGAAAGTAGTCATTTGGAAGCAACCATTATATTTTCTGATGATATTCAGAGAGTTCTTGGAGTGAGGGTGATGCCCAGTTAACAGACTGTGGAGGTGTCCAGGTAGTTTCTCGAAGGGAGGGAGCTGCACCTTGCCGCTGCTGCGGCACATGCCAGGGGTCTCGTCCTTCCATTTATTCGCTTTACACCACTGACAAATGGTATCCAATGTGCCTAACTCAATGGTCTTATCTGACCTGTAACTGATGTCAGGGTTGTAACTGAGAGCCGAGTTTATTTTACTAGACCATGGAACATTCTTGCGTTGATGTCTCCTTTTATGAGAAGGATCATATCTTTCTACTGCAGCTTGATGAACCTCCGGATGCTTCAGTGAATATGCAGCAACAGCAGCAAGATTAACTTCTGGACATTTTTTAGCGTATTTAGCAGAAGCTTCAGACATTTGTTTGTCTCTTATTGCATTAGTAACACTGGCATGGCATTTTTTTACACCTTGTTTCTTTGGAATATTATTGGGACATTGCAATGAAGGAGTATCGGGTTGATGTGGAATAAACTGGGAGAAATATGGCAGCTCTTCAATTGCCGGGTACACATCAAAGTGACCTCCGGACAGATAAACAGTAAACCTTAGCCTCCTTACACCCTCACCAGGCTCGCCAAAACCTACTAATAATTTCCCATTCTGGTACACCTCAAACCTCCAGGGGTACAACTGCCCTGCTGCCTACAGCTCGCAGGTGGTACCATAGATGCTAAGCTTTGACATTTCAACACAGTAAATCTCTTTGCTGACAAAGTTGTTCCCATCATTTTCCATGGTAAACAACTGAAATCTGTCCCAATTCTCAGATATATAGTCTACTATCTGGTATCATAGCTCATGGCCTAGACTGTCACTGGCAAACATGGCGTACCATTCATAAACACAAGTTGAGGCAACCCTATACCATCTACTAAGATATTTTCGATCTCCATTTCACAAAATTATAACAAACTGTTAAATAACTTTAGATCCAAATCCGAAATCGTATCGCACCACAAAAGCTTTCTTGCTGACAAAGTATGAAACTTCGATATACAAACCAAAAAGCAATTCAATATAAAAATAATTTTACATTGCAGCACAAACTTTATATAAATTAAACTAAACTAAACAATAAATGATATTGAAGAAACTTCAAGGAAACAAGCGCATCATATTCCACCAAAGAACATTCATGTAATTAACAGTTTACATATTGAGAAAAAAGAAACACCACCAATCACCAAAGAGCATGGTAATCAACTCCATTCCTACGATCTCTATTTAAAAATAAATATTTGCTTATAATTAGTAAAATGTTATAACGTGTTTGTATTAGTTTGGTAAATGTTGAAAACCCCCAACCCCTTTTTCCCAACAAACTCTTTTTAGCTATCAGTTTTCTATCACATTGGAAAGTAGTTGTGAATATTCTTGCTAAATTTCACATCTCTATGTTTACAGGTTAAAGAGATATAGCTCAACTCGATAACCCCACCCCCTCCCCATTTACTCATTCAGGTAGTTTTTTGTTTTTTTTCGAAAAACAGCCGAACACTTATCTATTTATTTGTTTTTAAGAAGAGTATATTTCCCTAGTGTCACATTTCTAGATTTAGTGGTTTCAAAGATATAGCGGTTTTCCCCGTTTGAAACTTTTTTTTTTCAAAAAACCGTTCAGCACACATTTCTTTTTCTTTGTTTTTTAAGAAGAGTATTTTCCCCAAGTTTCACGTTTATAGCTTCGTCCCTTAGGACACTAATATCAAAAATTTGTTGAATACTTGTTTCTTCGATTTTGATAAAGAATCCCTGGGCCAAATTTCTGGTTTCTAGTTTAAGCGGTTTCAGAAAAAGACTATCTTTACAACCCCCCTTTTCACGCCTTTAGGGGTTGAATTTCGCAAAATTCCTTCTTATCGGATGCCTACGGACTGAAAGGGACCTCTCCACAAAATTTTAAGATTTTAGGTCCAGGGGTTCGTGAGATACGGTGATGAATGAGTCAGTCAGGGCTTTTGTCTTTATATATATATATATATATATATATATATATTTTTTTTAAATTATATCATTATTAAATTATCAGTTTTTTGGCTTTTGTCTTTATATATATATATATATATATTTTAAATTATATCATTATTAAATTATCAGTTTTTATTATTATTGTTTATATAGAAATTAATTACTGGTGTGAGTAGGCACCATAATTATTAGGGGTGAAACAATGCGGATACCGATGAATCGTTATCGGGTGATTATTAGTGCATCGGCAATTGATCGTAATCAGCGATTACTATGCCGATTAAACATCTTTTTTAAATCAAATTTAAAGCAAAATTTTCTAGGTAGGAGTTTAGTGATAAAAAAACTTATATACACACTGCATCTGGGTTGTGTGCTATGAGAAGATTACATAACCAGGTAAAGAAATACAAGTTCATACCATTGGTGAAACTAACAATCTAGTTCCAACTTTCATCGTTTATGCAAAGATTAATCAAAAATTAAGATTATCAAAGCTTTAACTGTTGATTTTTAAATAAAATCTTTTCGTATTAATTACATTAACTGTTATTATTCTCTTAAGCATATTCCCCAATAGTTATTAATAAGTAATGGATAATCGGGATTAATCGTTGTAAATAATCGTTGTATGAACAATTATTCTAAACAACCGGTAGTCGGTTTTACTGAATCGGTACACCTCTAATAATTATAATAATCTTTTTATCTGTATTAAATATTTATATTGGATAACTACAGCCAAAGCTTTTAATTATTTTTACTTTTACAACAATTAGTACAGTGTTTCAAACAGTTTATTTTTTAATTCAAGTGTCAAGTGTATTCCCTCTTTTCTTTGTATTTAATAAAGGCAGCAATGCTGAAATATTACTCTATTTTTATTTAAATGTGTGTGTGACTATTTATACTTTAGAAGATGGGATAAAAAAATAAGATGTCACCTTTGTGCATTGGATTCTTCCCACATTTTTCCTCTTTCCTTGAGTGGGCTTTCTTCCTTTAACTGATACTTATTAGTTTATTTTTTATTTTTATTTATTTTTATCAATTTCAATTACTATAAAAATATTTAAAGAATTCAAACTTGGCTCAATATTTGCAAACTTTCTAAGACATTGCTAGTCTTTATAAATAAAAACATGAGATAAAGAGAGATTGCTTACAATGCCATTTTTAAATTAAAATGTTCAAAAAAGAAATTTAACTGCAAATCTATACATCTATATAGTTCAGTCAGGATTTTAATATTGTTGGAAATTGTGGGGCTTGGTTAAGTCGTAGGATGGTGGCAAATGGCTTATTTTACATATCTCCAGCTCAGGCACTGGGGAAAAATAATAGTTTTCCATTAACATGAACTCAATAGCCTGGAAAAAAAACTCTTAACTTTTCTCCTGTAAAAAAAGTGACAACAGGGCCACAATTATCTATGTAATATGCCACTAGTAGCTTTCTATATTTAAAACGTATGTTGTTGCTTCTGTTATAATGTTAAAGAGAGTGATATTATCTTACTTATATTAAAGCTCACCTGAAGGCCTCTTTGTGTCTCCACAGTATTTCGTGTGGAAGCAGATTTGTGTTGCTGAAGGCAGAACGAAGCAGGTGTTTCTCCACCCCCCCTTGGGGCTGCCTGGTCTCTTCAGGGAGACTGAGATAATAGCTGGAGAATTGTAGGTCTAGGAACGGCACCCGCAGCTCTAGGCTGGGGAAATACATTCATTTATATCAAGGTTGTTTGTAATAGAGCACTAGGCTAATTCATGGTTTGAATTAGGAGGGATAGCCACCACACTTACATGAGTGATACTGGAGTAGAAATTGTTTATAGAAAACACTAAAAAAACACACACATTTTTGAAGACAAGCTTTCACTGTCACAGACAGCTTCTACAGGTGATTCTTCATATGCTAAAACCCATAATCTGAACGTTAATCAGTGTTACATCACCAAGGTGCTAATATTCCTCAACAAAGAACTCTGCATCTTTTCACAACTAAAGATATGGAAACAAAATATCACCATATCCAGACAGTCCATTAACCTCAAATTTAGATGAATTACTACTTTCTACCAACACACTTATTAATATTTTTACCATTTCAGTGTTACAACAATAATAAGAGTATATATGTATGTAGTTATACACACCTTTTAGTTTTTCTATCTATTTAATCCAAGTGCTACCATCCATACAATGAAATAATAACAAAAATCAATCAGTTGTTGAAAGTCAACCTTGCAGTTCAACCAATCTTTACCTGGAGAATCTGTCTGTGACAGTAAAGACTTGTCTTTAAAAATGTGTGTTTGTTTTAGTGATTTATTCAAACAATTTATATTCCATTCATTTATGTTGGTCAGTGTGTTGGTATGTTGTTTTGTTCTGGTCGTAGGTGCAAACTCTAAAAACTTAGAGGTCAACATGTGATTGCTTTGGCTTTAAAATTACACTTCCTTTCTGAAAACATTTCAAAAACCTAAATTTAAAGATGCAAAAATCTAAATTAACTAAGGAGTATTTTATATTTTAACATTTCAAATAATCACTGGACCTTTTAAAATAATTTTATCGCTTTAAAGTGTTTGATTTTTTTTTTCGCAACACATTTTACTACCTGTCCAGACTATATAAATATTTACATTAATTGGATAGGAACTAGGAAGGTAGGATTTAGATGAAAAGTACCCACATTTGAGGGGAGCAAATGTAGGAAACTATTTAGGAAAAAAAACACCATCCATACAAAGGCCGAGATTTTAACTTTGACTTGTCATCTGCAAACCAGTCGATAACGAGTGTGACGCCAGAGACTATGCGAGCACCAATCTTGGTTGTTTAGTTAATTGTGTAAAATGTGCAGCATTTGTCTATATACACTGGTTAGTATGCAAAGGGCTAAAAATTGAAAATTTTACTTCTTGCCTTTTCTCAAAATTAAAAGTTAGCTTTTTTAGCCTTTGTTTTTCTTTTTTAATTTTCCTTGTATGTTTCAAATTTTGATTCATATTTTAAAACGTGACCTTCGCATACCCTTATTTGTATTAAGTTATGTTTGATGAGCTTTGCAGAACCTACCATAGCCAAGCGCTGACTCCATCTCTTGAATGTTTGGTTGGAATCCCGGCTGAGGACATCAAGTGAAGCAGTACACTTGGTTCACACTCCACTATATTCAGCTGGCACTGGACAGTGATAATCCGAGGGGGTTAAGTGCCACAAAAACACCAATTATAACAAACTATTGAAATCCAAAGAAGTCTACTTTAAATTAAATAATGTATCAATGATAACTGATTTCAAGGAATTAACTTCTATATCTAATGTTTTTATTTGCTCCATATGTGGTTTTCCCAATGAGGATAAGTTTATTATAGTGAATATTATACCTAGTGATGTGTGGAAAAAAAGACAAAATTATCACCATAAAAAATAGTTTGGTCAAATACTTTTTTTTTCTCAAATGTATCTTAGAAAACATGTTAAGAATAGGAGGTAAATTTCTCACATTGGTAAGATGTTTTTAGTTTTTTATGTTATCGTCATGAGGTGTAGTTCGACCTCTTGGTAGGTCTAGTTGTGATTCTCCAAGTCTCTTGATCCTGGACAGTCTTTTAGTGTTTTCATATCTGCCTCAAAACTTGATTGAATCCAGCATTTTGTATCTTTTCTTTATCCTCTCTTCCCATTTAACATTTCTTCAATCACAGTCTTTAGCAGGCATTCATTCCTTTCTCATCCAATGTCCTAGTCATTCATCTTTCTTTCCTTGATTTTTCTCTCATTTGTCTATTTTCTCATATTCTTCTCAGCACTTCCTTGTTTCTAATTACTCTCCATTCTTCTTCAACTCCACATTTCCAGCACTACTATCCTTCTTTCATCATCTTTCCTTATGTCTATGTGTCTGCACCTTTCAACATCCCACTCCAATCATAGCATTTTGATATTTGTCTCAATTCTTTGTTCAGCAGCTTGCATAATAAGTTCGTCTTATTAAATCTTTCTTTTGGCATAGTTATTTCCAATATTATTTCCATTGAATAGTACATTATTTCATTGCTAATTTTCTTTAATACTTAAACCATCTCACTTGTTCGATCTCTTCTCCTAATGTGATGTATATCCTTTCTCCTTTTCATTCCATATTCCTCACTCCTCATCTCAATCACTTTTTACTTACTATCTATATTATCTACAAACATGATGCATTCCACTCTTCTTCCACATAAACTCACTTCTCCCTTTCCATCTAAACATTCCTCAATTAGCTCTTCCAAATAGTTTTTAATTAAAGTGGGTGACAGGCAGCATTCTTGCCTGACTCCTCTTCCTAACCTAATCTCTTCAGTCAGCTCTCTTCCTATCGTCACTCTTGATCTCTGTTTCAAGTACACACCTTTAATCAGCCTTCTTTCTTTCGAGTTAATTTCGTGTTTTTTCAGTACTAATAAAAGTTTGTCCCATCTCTCGTGGTTATTTTGCAACCTTTCTCGCCATCATCCAAATTTCTCTCCTTTTCCAATTTAAATTCTTCCTCCCTCATTCTCTTTTTCCAGTCATCTAATCGTTCTATGTACTCCATCCAGCTTTTCATCTCTTGTTGTTCACTTACCATTCTTACATGTTTTGTTTCTATCTCAAAGCTGCTTCTACTTCTTTTTTCTTTAAATACCAGCTCCATAGCCTTTTTATATATCAAATCATAGCTACCTTCATTTTCTAATTTTTCTATTTCACTACACGTTTCTCTTATTTGACTTTATCAGTCTCTCTTCTAAGTTCATTGTTTAACTTTCTGTATTTTCTCCTGCCATTGCCCAAATCTAAATTTTTCCGTCTTCTTTCATCGTTAACTAACATCTCATTTGTAATCCGCTCTTTCTTTATTTTCTTTCTGGTCTTAATTCCTATAGTCTCTTTTGCTCCTTCTTTCAGGCTATTTCTGAAGGTTTTCCATCTTTCATTTAACATTATTCATCTCTCCCTTGATCTTTATCTTTTTCATTATTAGGTTTTCCATTTCCTCAGGTTTGCCTGCTTCTTTCAGCTTTTCAATATCCATTTAGTCTTTTATTCCCTTTTGATGTCTTTTTTTTTAACCTTCTGCACATCTATGATATTATTAAACTGTAGTCTGAACATATATCTGCTCCTGGGTAATTTTTTGCTCCTTTCTATGCTATTTCTATATCTCTCGGTTGTATTAAATGTAATTTCTTTGGTATCTTTATCAATTTATTTTTGATATCCAAGTGTACCTTCTCCTTTTATGATTTTAAAATCAATCCCATGCAATTCTCCTTACAAAGGTCAACCAGTATTTGGCTCATTTCATTCCTACTTCCTTGACCAAGTTTTCCTACTCTTTCTAACACTACCTTCTCATACTGCTGCATTACAATATTCCATTACTATTATAAGAGAATTTCTTCTTTACCTTTTGCTAATTCACTCTGTCCTCTCATAACAATTCTCCACTTCATCTGGGTGTTGATTGGATGGCATGTACGTTTGTATTATTACTGGGTTTTTACTTTTCCCTCTAAGCTTCATTAACATTGTTCTTTTGTTGACGTACTTTTCTATACTATCATATCCTTCAACTTTTTTTCTATTCTACTCCATACTTGCCACTACGCTTTTCTCCTCCGTAGTACAATATATAATCTCCACTCTCTTAAATCTCCACTTTCCAGAATCTCATTTCACTAATTCCTAAAATATCCATTTAAATTTCCTTAATTTCTCGTTTGAAATTTTCAAGTTTTCCTCTTTGTAGTAAAGTTCACACATTACATGTTCCTATCGTTATCTTTCTTTTTCCTTGCTGTTATTCACTTCTTCTCTTCCTTCCACATGCTTCGTAGTACCCATCATCATCATCATCATCATCATCAACTGTTTCCAGCCTGTGGCCCGGTCAGTTTAGTAAGATGCCTCTATCTTCCTCTGTCCTTCCACCACTGTTCCTCTTTAATTTCGTCCATTCTTCTCATCTCACTTGAACACTTTCTGCTATCTGCTCCTACCAACTCTTTCTTGTCCACCTCTTCAGGGTTTTTCCCACATACTTCATTTCCAATATACCTCAACTCTTCCTAAATAACTTCATTCCTAATCTTGTTTCTCCTCGTGAAAGCTAACATGCTCCTCACAAACTTCATTCCCATGGCCTCCACTTTCCTTGTCTCTCTTACATTCATTGTCCAGGTTTCTGATGCTTAAGTGACATTGGGTAAAAAGTAGGCCTTGTACAATACTTATTATTTTTCCAGAATCTTCTCATATATTTTTGTACAGTGGCACCTCAGCGTTATCTTCCTATAAGTTGTACACCTCTTCCTGTCTCCTTTCTTGAAAATGAGTATTATAACTCCTTTTTTCCAGTCTTGCGGCACCTTGTTCTCCTTCCAAACCACACTCAGCACTCTGTATAACCATTGTATACCTAATTTACCTGCTGCCCTTATCATTTCCACAGTCAGTTCTTCCACATTCGGTGCTTTTCCTTGTTTAATCCTATTTAATGCGTCCTCCGTCTCTTTCCATGTTGGACCTCTTTCCTCATATTCTTTTATTTCTTCCTGCTCCTCTCTTTCACTCTCTTTCCTTTCCTCTTCCGGGTTGAGCATTTTCTCAAAATATCTCATCCATAGTTCCTTTTCTTCCTCTCTTCTCCTCAACATTCTTCCTTCTTCATCTATCATTCTAACTTCTTGTCTTTTCTCCTCTCCTGTTTATTAATTGGTTTTATAACACCTTCTTACTTGCTTCCACGTCCTGTTCCAACATTTCCATCCATTTTTGCATCCAATCCATCATCAGCTCTCTTTTCTCTGCATTTTTAGCCTCCACACCCTTATTCTTCTTTCTTGTCTTACTACTTT
Source organism: Timema bartmani (assembly GCA_902151455.1). Classification (NCBI taxonomy): domain Eukaryota; kingdom Metazoa; phylum Arthropoda; class Insecta; order Phasmatodea; family Timematidae; genus Timema; species Timema bartmani. The sequence continues at coordinate 14,185 of CABFWB010005570.1, read as the reverse complement.
TCCCCCTCATTCCCATCCCTTCATGTCTGCCACCAACAACCTGTGATCACTCTCTAAGGACACACTTGGTATTACCTTGATGTTCAAGGTCTGTCTTTTCATTTCTTCATCCATGATAAAGCAGTCTCTCACCAACTTTTTCTCTCCATCTCAAATGTATCTAGTGACCTTATGACTTTCTCTTTCCTTCTTATACCAGCTGTTTGCCACTTTCATTCTATTTCTTGCACATAACTCCAACAGCCTTCTACCCTCCTCGTTTCTCTCTCCCCGGCCTTCCTTCCCCAACACCTCATCAAACCCTCCTCTCTCTTTTAATACTTTTGCCTTCAGATCGCCCATTACTATCTGACACTCGTTTCACATATGCATTTCTAGGTCTTCCTCAAACTTATCTTTTCCTTCTTCTGTGCACCCCACTTGTGGGACATACACTTGTATCACCTCCACCTCTATTCCTCTGTCAGTTAATGTAATCTTCATTATTCTATCTTTCATCTCTACCACCTCTGCATGCAGCTCTTCTCTCATTACAAATCCTACTCCGTTTCTGCTCCCTTCATCCTTTCACATCCAATGAAGCCGTTCCTGACTTCTCTCATGCATAGTACTCAGCCTTGTTATATTCCCGTCCTGGAGATTCAATTGAGTGGAAGGTTTACCTCCGGAATCTTGTACAAAAAGTTTTATATCATAAACATCTTGAGAATTTTATAGTGTAGTAGTTTCCCATTACTTTCTACACAAGAAGTAGGGTTCCCAGCCTATTTCAGAGTGAGATGATGTTTGCAAGCCAATCAATATGAGACAGACACTGTGGTTTCCTCACTCAGTTTATCCTGCAGACCCATGCATTTTCTGGGGTGTGGCATTTACACACATGAACACAATATATTCCCAAATCACATAACAAAGTTAAGATTTTTAGCATACAAGATACTGGCTGGTTGTTCATTCATATTACATCATAGATGGTATTTATTATTATTAATTTATTAATTATTTATTAATCACTATCATTATTATTATTATTATTATTTATTTATTTATTTATTTAAACCATTTCATGTCAATGTATTAAGAGTAAAAATAGCATAGCATAGGTATTTTAATAATGAATAACTAGTGGCATACATTAATCAAATTTTTCCTCTACTTTTCATACATCTTAAATAAAAGGTATTTTAGTTAAGTAGGTAATCATTCTAACCAGACCAGGAGGAGGAGGAGAAGAAGAATATGGTGCCTAAAACTGCATTGCTGAGCCCAGACTAGGCTTAAACTCATATAGTGTGGTTTTTCGGTGACTTGATGTTTCAATCCTTACTGGGTGTACCCGAGGTTTTTTTTTCTAAATTGTTTGTCTCTCTCCCTCCATACAAATGCAAGTACAAAAATGTGGAGAGCCCACCATATGAGAAGTAAGATAGGGCACAAAAAATATAAAATGTGCTGAAAATGTTTTACTATGGTAAGAAACACTATATCATGGTGAAAAACTAGGGGTCAGCAAGCGCAAGTTTGTTGGTTTGAGTTTATTTTGAGCAAATTTCAAATTAAGTTTTTGAGTAGCGCATTGAGTCAAGCTTATGTTGAATAGTTATATAATTTTAAAACTTTGTTATGTAAATAAAAAGATTAAATATTAACATTATTTTATACATATTTTTAATGAAATAAGACTCATATAGTAAAAAACAGTTTTAAAGTCTAAACTTACTTATTTTAAAATAATTAATTACTAGTCAATTGTTCTTAAGGAGAGTTAAAATGAAAGAATTCATGAAAATATGTTTGAATGTGAAGATTTAGCAATATTAAAAAATATAGGCCCATCTGGAATTCAGCTGTTCACTTGGTGATGGCCTCTTAACGGAGAAATAAATGAGTGCATCAATGATTTTTTTAAATATATATAGTACATTTTTACATCAAGATGTACTTGATACCATCTTGTACTAAGTATTTGAATTCTAAAATCCTTTTATCTAAGTCTCATACTATCTTCCTCTAATCAAGAAAACCAATTTACTCAGTTGCTGACCTTGAAATACCAATGGCCACACAATACCCTCTTTGTTATGTTCTTACCCCTTCACACCACCAAGCCCTCAACTTCATCATTCCTGATAGTAAAGTAAACAATTAGTTATTCATCACCAGACACACAATGCAAGGCAAAGAAAGAACAGGTTTCAAGGAGCTGAAATTGCGAGCCCATAAATCTTTTGAGCCAGAGATTTAGTATTTATTTAAAGCTGGGCTTAAAGCTAGAAATGAGTATAGCAATCACCAGATAGTAAAAGAATAAGAAATTAAATCCAGAAGGTGGAAAAAATTCATCTTTGGTTCAACTTGTCAGTCAGGCATGAGTGATGCTCCACCTTGCTTCACAGCTAGGGGTAAAGAAGGTAGAATGAAGAGGAAATTTACCTGCATTTGTGTTTAGGGAGAGAGATAAATCATTTAGAAATATACACCCTAAGTACACTTGGCCAGGATTCGAACTCCATCCTCCTTGTCACCAGCAAAACAGACAAAATGAGTTTGACACTTGGATTCAGTACCAACTAGTGCAGTTAGTACATGACTAATCTTGCCGCTTATATTGATATGTAAACTTTAAATAGAATCAGAATCTAGAATATTTTAATTTTTGGTGGATGTGTACACTTGGTTTACCCTGAAAGGTAACATTCCTAATTTACCGATTACAGTATGGCCCATATTATCATCTGAACCATAGTCTTAACTCATCAAGGTAAGTTTGCTACCTTTCATGGTAAAGAGTTTTCAATGACAGTGAACATATTCAATCATAAAAGTGAGTGCATAACCAGGCATGTTAAATATTTTTAAAAATATACATGTTTATGAAAAATATTGAAACTAAAGGTGCAGAATCATTTCTCTTGTACATGTCTAAAAAGTCAGTATAAATGCCCATCTGAAGTATTAGTTTTAACTACATATTTCCCTTTTCTTGCTAATCAATGCAACTAAATAAAAAAATTTAGAGTCACACCTAAAGGCTGATGTAGTCCTGTCTGCCCTGAGACCATCGTACAAGTAGATGTCCTTCAACAAGCGTAGACTCTCAGCATGGGCATCTTTTGGGGATGGCGCATCTCTGAAGTAAATATACCCTTGGGCCAACTCATCTGCCCCTTCACCGCTCAATATCACAGTTGAGTCTGTGTTTTCCTTTATATACCGAGATATTAAGTACATTCCTGGAAAATGTGTTCAATATGTGATCAGTGGTACTAGAATAGAGCATTAGAGTAAAATCATTGGTTAAATTAGGAGGAATAGCTAGCACACTTAACTGACTGATACTGGAGTAGAAATTGTTTAGATAAAACACTAAAAACAACCAACATATTTTTAAGGGTGACCTTTCACTGCCACAGACAGCTTGTCCTTAGAAGTGTTTTTAAATTTTTTATTTTAACAATTCCTACTCCAGTGACACTCAGGTATGTGTGTATGTATTTTCTAAAAGGCCCTTCCTATGAAAATGGGAATGCAGTATTCCCTCATCTCATAACAGTGATGGTTCAGACTCACCCACAGACGCTCTGACAGTGGTGATATCTGCAGTTTCCAGGTGGTAGAGTACTGCATCTAATGCTTGTATCACATCCTTCGCTGTAAAGAACACATCATGGTGCTCTGAGCCTATATGTGCTGCTACCTTCCTCGCTGCTACGATGTCAGGACTGTCTTCCATGCCAATAGCAAATGTCTAATAACACACAATAATTACATTCTGTTTACTAGAGATGTGCTAATATCATTTGTTATATAGTAAACTAGCTATATTTTCAACAAATATCAAAGAGCACCAATAGAGTGGTTAAATTTATTAAATTCTTGATGTATATTATTTTTATTGATTTCTTTTCTAATAGTATTTTACAAAACATAATATTCGACACCAAATGTTCTCTAGACTTGAGACCCTTTAACGGCTCTAGGTTTTACAATCCTTAAAAGTTCTTCTAGTTTGAAAGTGGTCACATAAATGTTATTTAAGGTTTGGAGCCCCTGGCCTTAAATGTAAACCAGGTTTGAAACTCCTTGAATTTTATCTAGGTTGTAAAGTTTCTCATGACATCTAACGTGCTTCTCACAAACGTCATTCCCATGAACTCTACTTTCCTAGTCTCTCTCACATTAATTTTTATGTGTGAGTTATTGCTGCATATGTGACAATGGGTCCAAAGTAAGCCCTGTACAACACTTCCTTCCACTTAAATGGAAATTATCTTTTATTATAGAACAACTCCCCTGCTGCCCTTTTATTATTAGATCCTTTCTTCCGGAATAAAATACTTGTCAAGAATATATTTTAATTACTCAGCAGATAGGAAAAAACATAAAAAGGATCTCAAGAACATTTTGGTCTTGCTTCCACACATTAGTTACAGGATTTTCTGTGTATATATACTTATTTTAAAGACAAAATATTCATGCTTTCATACACAGCAGATTTACTGTACCTGTATTTTGTATGGGAGGTTGGCCTCCTTGGCCAATTGTACAGTTAGCGCTGCCACAAGACTAGAGTCCAGCCCCCCAGACAGGAGGCAGCCAATACGACGTTCAGCCATCAACCTTTTCTTCACAGATGCTGTCAGCAGAGTCCTGATATTCTCCGTAACACTCTTTTTCTGCAGATCTGAAGCAAGTTATACACCATCAGGATGGTCTGACCTTGACTTGACACATGACGGGGGTATTCAATCACTGTCTATTGTTCTATAGAAGGTCAGTCCTATAAGGAGGTTTTCTATCCAAATGACTGCTGTTGCACTTCCTCCTCAATCTCTTTTCTTATATCAAACTAATCACTTGTGTTGCTGTCGAGTGTAGCAAAAGCCCACTTCGGTGGTTGAATGGTTTCAACTCTAAGGTGTCACTCTCCCAAGAGAATGGACTGCAGTTGATGAGAAAATCTGGGTTTGAATCTCGGCCAGGTGTTTTATTCTAAATGGTTTTCCAGGAAAATGTGGGTACCCTTCCTCTTCCTCATCTCTGACACATTGGGATAGTTAGTGAATATGTGTATGGGCCGAACAGGTAGTAAAATGTTGTGATGAAAAATAAAAATAAACTGTAGCAATAAAAATGTAATAAAGGAATGATTATTAAATTTTAAAATCAACAAACCATTCTTTATACGCTGTTATTTACCATCACAAGTATTAATTCTATGACCATTGACAAACCATACATAAGATCTAATCAACCCATTTACATGTATCATATGATTTTGATCACCAAGGCTAGGTCTAGTGAGCTACTTCCAGGGATCCTAGTTTTTTGGGAAATATAGCCCTTGAATATATATTTAATATGTTTGTATTTTATTTATAATATTGTGTTACTATCCATTGCTTGGTTATAGATCAGTATGTGCTATTGACAATAATAAACACATAGCCTCTCCCGTTTTCTGGAATTCACCCTTGACCTGTTTAACACATGTATAAACAGTTTTACTTCATGAAACTTTTTAATACCGAGATGAAGTAAAATGGAACAGTAACAGCTTTATCACTAAAAGTGAAGCGAAAAAGACACATTTTATTCAATTTGAGAGATATTGCAATATACTCCTAAACAGTACATCAAATCTAGAGCCAACCTGAGGCATATATAATGCAATCCACTTCTATATCTAAGTATATTACAAACAATAAAGAGCCAAAGATGTATATACCTTTATTTAATTACAAATGGACATTTGGAGCACCTTTAAGAAAATACAAACATATTTTTTTGTGGCCCACAATGATAATATTTAGCTATAATACTACAAGGTGGTCTAACAAATTATATAAACAATATTTCACGACTTTTCATGATCTATACATTAATAATCCTGACTAAAAGTGCCAAAATAAAATTTATTAAGGCTCATTTCATGTCAAATCCCCATGTGCTGTTATATCTACGATTTATTATTTATTTATTTTTCTGTGTAGGTTTTAACAAAATATTTTGGCTTAGTTGTTGTTTTTTCTTCAGATTTTATGGTACATACATGGCCCCAGAGTGCTAATTTGAAAATCATGTTTCCTGCTGTCAGTGTTTCTTTGATTCAATTTGTAATTATTAAAAGTATTCTTAAAGTCATTATTTAATGACCAATTTTGTTCAATTTGGTGTCAAATTAAAGCCTAAGTGATAAATTAATGGCTTTGGTTCCGGTTTTTACGTTTCCCTATAGTTAAGATGAACTTTATTCACTAGATGATCTATCACAATAGACTTTAAAATATCTCAGTTTCAAAATTTTACAAGACAAACAAAAATTACTCTTCATCGGAAATATCAAATTCTCAAATTGTGAATACCTGGAAGGATCTAAGGATTATAAAAAGTAATACTTAGCTGAAATAAATCATTACGACATTACCAATCCTTTTTCTTACCTTCAAATGGAACTAGGGGATTGAATGCAGGCTTTTGCCCAATCTTGTAATAGCATTTTCTTTCTAAAAGTGTACATATACCATCCTCATCAATCTCATATGATTCAAAATGGCTTGGAGGAAAAGGTTCCAGCTTGTATGAGTTTCCATTTAGCTCGGTCTTTATCTGAACTAAACCTGGAACAATTTTTGAGGCAGTCACAATATGGTAATCAACAAAATCATTGAAATGTGTCTACAATAAATGTATAAAGTAAACTAAGCTTTTTGGACTTAGTGAACATAGAAAACCAAGAGACGAGATATATATACATATATAATAATTTTAATCTAGATCTTCTTCTCGGGAAATATATGTATCACTTTTTATTTGTTATTATGTTCACATGACAGACAGTTTATCATCACCATCACTTCACTTTTCGCCATACTAAATTTCATTCCACACTTTTTCACCTCCTCATTCCATTCCTACAACTGTTCCTGTACTTCCTCTTAATTTCCCCCCCATAACATCAAGTCATCTGCAAACATCATTGCTTTAATATCCTCCTCACCCAATTTCCCTGCCACTCTATTCACTATCATTTCCATCACCAACACAAATAGTAATGGTGAGAGGGCACTTCCCTGCTTGACTCCATTTTTTAATTGGAACCACTCTGTCCACCTTCTTTCTGTCTTTACACCACTCACATTATTATCATACATATTCCTTACTCTCCTAGCCACTCTTCTTTCTACTCCATCCTCTTACATTGCTTTCTATATTTTCTTTCTATCCGCACTATCATAGGCTTTTTCTATGTCCATAAATGCCATTACCAGATCCTTTCCAAACTCATATCTATTTTCCGTCAACTGTCTAATTCCAAATATTAAATCTATTGTCGACCTCTTCTCTGTGAACCCATGTTGCTCCTCTTTCCATCTTCCATTCACGCGTTTCCTAACTCACCTTTCCAGAATCTTTTCATAAATTTTTGCACATTGACACATTAGTGTTGTGCTTCTATAATTTTAACACCTCTTCCAATCCCCTTTCTTGAATATTTGTTAGTAAGTTTCTTTATTTATTTGAAGGAAAAACAATGAAGTAATTTTCACAATCTCAACAAAATCAAACTGCTTAAAATTAATAAATTGTATTTGCAGCTGAAAAGACAGGAAAAAAACCTTGTAATTCAATATTTTTAAGGACTGAATCAAAATGAAACTTAGATTTTTGTTGAGGTCCCTACTTTAATCACAACATGTTTTGATATTTGATAGTATCATCATTTCTTAATGTCTCTTGTTATTTATTAATATCTTAATTTCATTGTTGCACATAGTTACATCTGAAGTAGATTTTGCGTGCCAAGTGTTGAAAATATTTGTGGTAAAAATAAAGACTTTGTAGAAACAAAGCCGAAACACAAAAGTTTGAGAGCAATTGCACTATTAGTAGAGTCTGTCTGTATTCCATTTAATGGATCATCTATTATATAGTTTAGATCTTCATAATTAGCAGTGATCGGTGATGTAGCCTGAGAATAATAATTCCAGTGTGTTTTACTTGCATGAGATAATTTAAAATCCAACTCTCTCAAGAGTTGTCCTTTAAGATGACAAACTAAAAATTTGTTAGGAATGCTGTAAGAGCATACAAATAACAAAACTTGATTTAATGTTTAGTATCCATGCAGTAACACCAAATTTAACTGACAAGCGTAACAATAAACCAACATTGCAAGAGGACAGTGTTGTTTCAATAAAGCTTGAAGATCACCTTAACTGCCAGATATAACATAGCCCCATTTGTTTTTTATTAATATTCCAGTCCTCAAGAACAGTCTAAATATCTTCAAATAGTCCTTTTGCCATCTTGATTTTTAAATGTCAAAAAAAGAATCATTTGATATCAACTTCTTCGCAATATTGGAATAATACACTTAATTGAGGTTGAGACTTACAAGACACGTGCAGAGTTTCGTCAGCTTGAACAGATATAAATTTGCAAGAATTAATTTCTAGTTGCAATCTTTCATGTATTACAGTAGTGATAACTTAAAACAAATTTTGTATCTCCCCTCACATATCTATGAATATAGTGTTGGATTCTAAATGTTCCCTTATGAATTGTTATTTTGGACGAAGTAAATTTAAAACCCAAGATAGTTTTCCTTGTTATCAGAGCTTTCATCTTTCCAAATTGTTTGTCGAGATGACACACTTGGACAAGCCGGCCAACATCTTTTCTGCTGAGCACAACTTGCTCATTATGTTTGATGGCTGGAAGAAAAGCATCTTTAAAAAAACATATTCCATTCTGCCATGATCCAAAAGTTGAAAAACACTCTGTTCTGTGTTAAATACCATATTGGCCCGAATAAAGTGCGATTGTTTCTCCTAAAACTGTACTTGTATTATATAGACAGCCTAACCCTTTTCACTGAAAATAGCCATCAGATTCCTATAGAGATCCATTTAGTAAGATTTTGTAACGGTATAGGCCAGCTGGTAGGAATCAGCGTGCAAATGCTCGCCAAATAATAAATTCAAGGTCAAAATGAATTGATAAACCAGTGTGAGCGCAGAAACTATCACATTCACACGTGTCTAATAATAAGCTTGTGGTCAAAATGGAGAGAGGGATGTTTTCCACCCTTCAAGGAGTTTTTACCTCGTGGTATATCAGAAACCTTGAAAATATACGAATCGTATTATGTGCGAGGCCAATACAATATATGCTTGGTATAAATGTTATGTTTGTTTGCTTTCCTATCAAAAGCTTTTTACTGTAGATACCTCGATTACTCCATTCAAGTTCTCCTCCAAATAAAACTGCTACTGGTTAACACTTGAATTTATTGTACCAATGGTATTTAAATGTCCTCATATTTGTTTTCATGGAGGATAGTATACAGCATTGGCATTGGGGTTTGTTTTTTATTTAAATTTTTGTTCATCTGACAAAGTTTAAAATGGCCTTTTTAACCAAAAATATTTCAGGTCTGTTTTAAAATGAATTTTAAAGTCATCTAAAAAATAATTATGGCATAATTCCAAGTAATAGGGTATTCACTATATTTGTAATCACGACATGTGTTTAGTAGTAGTACTAGTAGTAAAAATAAAATTTGCCTGTCTGGTACAAGGAAGGTAAAGATATTTTGCCTGACCATATATATATTTATTACTATTAATATGTACAAATATCTCCTCTAGTCAAATTAAGATGAAATTATTGTAGCTGAATCATTTATTATAGAACTGAGCAACAAATGTAATTGAAATTGTAATGGGTTAAATAAATAAATGACTACTGATAAGATGAATTGAAAATTATGTAAAATTTCAAGCACCGAGTCACCTTTAGCTTCAGAACAGACACCGAGCACGCCGATCTCACTGTACAGTCGGAAGAGTGGGCGCACGCCATAGGGATCCCGACCACAATGGACTCTCCCCTCCTTGGCATCGATGAGAATAAAGGCGAACACACCATCTAAGTTTTTGACAACATTCTCCACACCACCCGCCGCAAATAAGTGCAGGATACACTCCACATCACAGTTGGTCTCATATTTGAAGTCAAACTGTTCCCGCAACTGATAATACCAAATTAACAAGATGTACATATTATTTGTAGAACGAGTAGCGTATGGACCAACACACACAAGATATGGGACAGAAAACAAGTCATTCCTAGGATCATAGGGTTCTTGTGAAAATAAATTAGATATGACAAAATAGGAGGTTTGCTTTCAAAAATGTTTTAATCAAATAAGGGTGTTTTAAATTTGATATCCCATTAGTTTATAGACATCAAATAAGATTGTGAAATTGTTTCATAATATTATTCTATTGAATAATAAAACATTAAGGAATACCTTCTTTAAAATCATTTGGAAAGATTTTAATTTTATGTTTTTTTTATGTTAAATTTGTTATCAACACAACAAAAAACTTGCAAACATCAAATCAAGTAAAACAAAATATTGCATCTATAAAGGGTGCCTTATCACTGAACAAAACCCCAAAAATATGCCAAAACGTGCCTGCCTAAACTAAGAGATAGAAAATAGAGTTTAAATCTTGGTTGAATACACATGAGGTAGTTTTAACCAAGGGTTTTCACTGTCCTTATCTTCTCCAATAAAGCTGCACCTACCGTGTTTAAATTCTTTTGAGCATTTTACTTTTTGTGTGAAAACTGCTGTGCTTTCTGTAATTAACAGTTCATAGTTCTAAAAAAACAGTGCTAGGGACCTTCCACAGTATTTGCATTGTTACATAAAAAAAAGTACCACATGTTTATTAAAGTTTTAGGGCTTTGGTAGAAAACTTCAATGAAAGTGTTAGGTCATTCAACAATAAAGATTGAATTGCACAAGTTTAACAAGTGTATACGGTAAGCTATAAATAGGGATTCAATTATTTTAAATTATTACAGTTATTACTTACTAACAAAATTGTCAGTAATAATGTTTAAAAGTTTATTTATTGTTTGGGAAGTTTTACATTTTTTTGTGCACCCCCTTATCCTCCCTTCCATAAGTGCCGGTGAGATGAGCACCCTAACCCTACCTCAACATCCCCACGCCTCTAAAAATGCATTCTAGCTGACCCTAACCTAGACCCATATTATTTAAGATGTGAGGTCAGGGGAAAAAAACATGATAGGCCTCATTTCATGAAAAAATGTGTTGTCAGTGATTTCTGATTCTTCAATTAGTACAAGTTATTTTTATAATCGGTCAAGACCTTGAAGATAGCTGATATCTGCGAATATTTGTTTTATTTCTTGTAGGTAGCTAGATTTCAGGGTTTTATATACAATTATATAGTGAATCCATCCCATCTAAACCCAAGAGGGTAATCATGTTTTTCCTCGACCCCCTCATATTATTTAGAACTACTTTATGACAAAAATGCAAGTTAATCTTTTTTCCAATCATAAAAGCAGAAAAGGGGAAACTGCTCCAATTTGTAAAGTAAACCCACTCACTCGATGACAGTTGTAGATTTCTCCGTTGCAGAGAAGAGAGAGGTATGGATATTGGTGAAGTTTCATTGGCTGCATTCCATACAAGCAGTCGACTATGCTCAGCCGATGAAAGCCAATGCAAGAGTTCTGGGGGTGAAACATTACACATTTTCAAGTATGTTGGATTGTTGGTCTTTATTACGAAATAAGTAGAAACGAGTAAAACAAAATAATATTGAGTGATGGAGATTTAGCTTTAACTAAACAATACATGATTATGTGGTCAACACATGCACTTTGATTTTAATTAATCGCTGCCATGGTGGAGAGGGGAGCAGTGTGTATAAAATAACTTAGCTTTTGTTTAGCTTATACTCAGATATTTCTTACTGCTTTTATACTTTTCAGGGTTCTTACAGATTTATGAAACATAAATTTAAGGACTTTTCAAGGACATTTTAAGGACTAAAACCGTTATTTCTCGTACTGCCTGAAGCTAAACACATCAATAAAACATAATTATAAACCATTTTAAATAGATGGAAAACACTAATATTTCTCTAAATTTAATAAACAGATAAGACTATAAAAATCTATCTTTTTGGTCACATCACTCTAATTGGTTTATTGGTTAGTGCAGTCATTCTAGATTCAGTATATATTGCATTATGTCTAGAACAGGGATTTGAACGCTAAGGTGGATGGGAGATGAACTAATAACTATCGGCGGGCATTTTAGTTCAAAGCTGTAATTATAAGTACCTAAAGTGTTGATAGGTAGTCAAATATCTTTAAAAAATTATTACAAATGACAGATTTAGAGCAACTTATAAAAAAAATGGTGAATGCACATGAATTGAAATCTGGAAATTTCAGGACTTTTCAAGACCCAGAGCAATTTAAGGACTTTTCTAGGCCTTGAACAAAGACACATTAAATTCCAGGTCTTTCAAGGACCGTATGAACCCTGACTTTTAATTACCAACCGAATGCTTTAAATTAAACTAATAAGTTTACTGTATAAGATATTGTTAAACACATTATGGTTTACTCACCTTAACTCTATTGTCAAACTCTATTCTCCAAGCATCCGGACCACGATGATGGATCTTGGTGAAGGAGGAGTTGGAATGAATGGATGTATGCGCGGATAATCCAAACAGTGCCCATATTCCACACATCCTGTGCCTTACAAAATGATCCCAATATTAGTGTTCAGTGAGGGCCGTATTTAACTGGGTGACAACTTCACCTCGTTCTTTGTGCAGATGGTTAGATGGTCATACAAATAATAGGAGTTTGTAGGAAATATACAAGAAAGATAAATTACTAGAGTAAAATATATTAGATTGTACATCTCAAAACTATTTTAATTAAATTAATGTTGATAGTTTTACACATAGGTGGAAATTATCATTGATATGTAGGCAGGCCTATGAGTGGGACATCATAATTAAATTAAATTCAATTAAATTGGATTAAGTTAGTAGAAAAATGACACCTGATCATAATTGAACCCATAAATGTTAATGTACGAGAGGCAACACACATGTCTACCTCAAGTTTCTGATAGGTAATTTTACAATAGTTCTAGGAGCTGATGAACCCACATGACCATCAAAGAGTTTGCCTTGACAAAAACTGGATAGCAAAGTGGTAGAACAATGGTGTGGTAGCCAATGGTTCTAGATTTGATTTCCTTGTTCAAATGACATTTTTTAACAATTTTAATTTAGTGAGTTTTGGTTAGTTTTAGTTAGCCTACTTTTTTAAATTTACTACTTTTGTATAGGCTAATAGAATAAAGTTTTTAACATTTTGTGATTTTAAAAATGTCTGTGATTCAGTGACTAGACTAATTGTGTCCAAGCCTTGAAGCCTATGTGTAGTTATTATTCTCTGAACTAGGACAAGATATCTGATATTTTTAAGTCTACTTTGTATCTCCTATATATGTAGGCCTATCTATTTCATGTTGATGTAGGCCTCATTTTGGATCAATGCACAGTGGGGAATTTTCCCGAAAGCGTGACCAAAACTGAAAAGTTGACATTCAAATATCGTCCTTATTTTTGGTAGGGTTTCAATTGTAGATAATTCCTGCAAAGAATCTCCTTTGGGATGTTCCAAATACCTGAGGCCCTACTTCAGTCCAAAGATGAACGTTGTTTGCGTTGGGACATGCTATGCTATGGTAATGTCAAATACCGCGCTGCACTATAGTGAATATAACTTGTGTAATAAGTACTTGTGAAAATCCAATTATAAAAATTTGATTCTATTCCTGGAGGTGTGTTGCTTATCTTACTATACTTCACTAATTATTTTATCGATATTTTACATGTTCAAAATTCCATTTGAAAATATGAATTTGTAAAAATAATTAAATACTGGCTTTATTGCATTTCAATGTGAGTTTTAGTTAGGCATTTTCCAACGTTCACCTAAATTTCAACAATGTGATTTTGGTTTGTTGTTTTGGTGACTGAAATTTTGCAAAAAGTAGGTGCTAATATCTGCGGGCGACCACCGTTACATTGCATGTCCATTACATCGTGTGTCCATTACATTGCGTTTTCGGTACAAATACATGGCAGGTCCATCACGTCACATTTCCCCCATCTCTCTACACACAGCTAACCCTACTCTGATGTACCACCAATAGGAATTAAGGGGCATATATATACAATTATACCTCAGTTTTAGCTTATGTGGTGCTGACTGACAGTTCACAGCTGATTTCTGACAGTCAACATTTAGGTATATACCT
>CABFWB010005569.1:28609-43327 GCA_902151455.1 Timema bartmani | reverse complement strand
GGAGCCCTTGCAACACGATTCGAGGCCCCTGAGGGGTCTGGATCACCTGCGCTGTCACACAACGGATGATTGTCCCCGGGGGTTGCCCAACCAGTAGAGCCTGCTCCACTGCGCTGTCAGTGGAGGGCTCTGGGAGGACCTGTTGGGGTGCCGGTGGTGTCGGCTGCGATACCGAAGCTTGCTGAGCCACCGGTGTCTGCTGTTGCTGCAATAAACGGAAACTCAGGACTCTTAACGTTGGCAACGCAACGGTTCGTATGCGCTGTGAAAATCAGGGTTGCCATTATTTTCAGGACACCAAATTCCCTGCATTTTTTTAAAGTTTCGCATAAGGCAGATAAGGCTGCGCCTTGAAGAAAATCAAAAGTTACTGTCCAATTACCTAACCGAGGTTTTAATCTATTTTATTACAGCCCTACGATTTCATGGATCTGCTTCCAAATATAATACAATAGGGATGTGCGATAATCACTTTTTCAATTCAAGGCTATATCAAGATGAGAATATGAAAAAATATCAAGATGCGAGAACGAGACAACTTCCTTTAAAAGTAGAAAAATATAGATTACATTTATTTAAGAAAATATATTTTTTATAGATTGCTAAGGTTCTATTTGACTTTTGATTATCTTTTAGTTCATTTAAAACACTTGATATAAAGCTCAACACATTTTAAATGCAATTAATAAAATAGTGATGGTTGCGCTGTATACCATTTATAACTTAATTTCATAATGTAGGGGTGTGCGACGGCCACTTTTTAAATGCGAAGCCAAGTCGAAGCGAAGCTTGAAACTTTCAAAGAAAAATCGAATAATTAATGTAAACAAGCTTACTGATAAGATTAGTAAATTATAAAGTTTTAATATTTAATTACATCGTGGGGTTGATAAAATTATTTTGCAAATTTTACATATGCATGTCATTTTATCTGCATTTCTCTGATAATAATTATAAATCAAATTCTGTTTTCGTTTCCTATTTTCCATTTTAGCCATTTTGAATAATAAAGAAAATGCGAAGAGGCTATGAAAAACTTCTGTAACAAAATGCAGTTGTAAATTTGTCACAGATAATTCCAAAGAGATACAATATTAAGGACTAAACATAAGACGCGAGCTGGGATGATAGCACAACTAATGCACTTTCTCTGCTTCATACCAGGAACCAGTGTGTTATTTCTTTATAGGTATTTTTATTTTTTACAAAATGATGTTGGCGATAGTGAATATAATATATTTACATTTACTTACCTGCTTTTGATCTATGCTTACATTATGGTAGTTAAATTCCTATTCAGTGTTAAAATTGTGTTTATTAATGGTTTTAAAATGATCAAATATTGAAATATGTAATATTTGGTGAAATAAAATTACAGTCATTTGATAATTCATCAAAGTTTTATCCTTACTTCAAAATTTTTCGAATACGCGAAGGCTATTGTAAATGTCGAAGTCGAAGCTGAAGGAGATTTGACCTTCGACTCTGACTTTTAGAAGTTTCACACCCATTATCATATTGTCAAAGTCTGACCAAAACATGTCTTAATGAAGACAGTTTTTGAAGAAAAAAATGTGCCCTATATTTGGGTCACTGCGGTATTATCAGAAATAATGAATTCTTAGTTTGGTTTTTTAATTTCTTACGGCTTTTATTTACTATTTAATTTGAATCTTGAATTTTCGAATCTTGCAAATCTCTCTTTAAGTAAATTTATCTCATAAAGCAAAAAGAGGTTTTTCTTCAAAGAGATAAATCTATTAAAAAAAGTGTTCTCTTTATTGAGTATGTTGTAATAGATATGAGGTGGAAAAGGAAATTATAAAAAGAATGAGGGAGATGAAGTAAGTAGGAAAAAAAAGGACAGAAAGGGAAGCCAAGAAAGAGGTGCAAGGAGAGGGTAACAGAAAGTGTTCAAGCAAAGGGAGAAGACCCGCTAACCTGTATGACTGAGGTGGCTTGTTGCGGGGTGACCGGGGCGGGCGCTGGTTGCTGCACCTTATTAGGCGAGGCCATGATGACAGAGTTGGCGGGAGGTGACGTCAGCTCGCCGCTCGGAGACTTGAGCTTCACCGGTACCTGCGCCGCCGACAGTTTCACCGTCCCCTGGGCCGCCGCAAGCTTCACCGGCACCTGCCCGGCTGCTAGTTTCACAGGAATCTGTGCTGCTGATAGTTTGGCGGGGACTTGCCCCGTGGCGAGTGCTTCACCGGCACTTGCCCGGCTGCTAGTTTCACAGGAATCTGCGCTGCTGATAGTTTGGCGGGGACTTGCCCCGTGGCGAGCTGTGTTGTCGTCGCCAGTTTTACTGCCGTGGCCTGCGAGAGTGAAATACGTTCTTAGAGACTTGAGAAGATGAAAAAAATATTTTCAAAAGCAGAAGTGTTTTTGAAACTTTTGGCTATAAAGGACCACCAAATGGAAATAACACCACCATGGGGTCCACCGGGGCTCTGGAAGTATAGGGCGGGTTCATGGGGGTCTATTTGAAATCATGCAGGAAAAACATTTTCTAGGCAAATATATTTTAGAACAATAACTTTACTTTCCATCCATTAATGTTTCCAGTTTGAGGTCAGTTTTCTATTCAAGCCATATATTCTCCACTACCGGCTGGCTAGGTCTCTGTAGTAGCCTCATATGTCTTATAATATACCTAACTTTAGACTAGGACAAGCACAACATCCAGTCCCCCGGCCGTTAATTCATCACTGTGAAAGGGTAAACCCATATATTTCACCAAGGATAAATTTTCGGATAGGCCGGGAATCGAATTCGGGACCCTTAGCTCAGAAGGCTGGCACGCTACCAACTAAGATAAGGTTTTAGAACTATAAATACAAGACAATAAATTAATTTATTAAATGAAGTGTTTAAAAAAATATAAAATTACAATGAATTTGTATGTAATATTTGTTTGAATTTTTTTAAAAACATTCTAAACCTCACAATTTTTGATAGTTAACTGTTCAGATTTGTTGATTTTAGGTTGGTAAAATCTTCATTTTCTATTTGACTTGTGGCTAACAAGGACAGAGAGACGAAATAGTATGGATATTTCCCGCGGCAGATTTGGTCGGCCGCTGTGAGCCACACTTTAAGAAACACGGGTCCTAAGTATGTATAGGTAATTCCCTCAAGGTCCGTTACCAGAGTAGACAAAAAACTACAGTTTGTTCATAATAAAAGCCATACCGGAATTCAATTGTTTTGTATAAAAATAAAAAAATTTCCAAACCATTAACTTGAGGTAAGATTTGTAATTATATAATGAAGAATATTGAATTCGCTACAGTTTTGTAAGATGTAAGCAAAGCGAGACGATTATCGACCTGATTGCCGCTCTTAACCACCAGGTTGCCAGTGGTCGAGACGTGCGGCTGCTGGGAGGCGAGCGCCGGCACCTGACCCAGGATAGGGCCGCTGGGAACTGACGAACGGATCAGCACCTGCTGTCCGTTGATGGTGGCCAGCTGCGCCTTGCCACTGGCCAACTGCGCGGCGAGGTTGCTGTTGTTCACCACAAACTGGCCCGCCCCCAATAGGCCGCTTGTCGTCACCAGCTAGCAGCAAGAACAGAGCCACAATTAATTACCCGCTTCAGTGGTCGCATAGTTTAAGGTGTCACTCTCTTAATAGAATGGACTGCCTGATTACTGGAAGAATGGGGTTTCAATCACAGTTGGTGTCACTCTCTTAATAGAATGGACTGCCTGATTACTGGAAGAATGGGGTTTCAACCACAGTCAGGTGTAATAAAGAAGGTTTTTCATAATTTGTTTTCCACTCTCCCTCCAAGCAAATATAGGGTAAACTTCCTCTAAGCTCGTAAAAGCCCGTATAGGTAGTGAGACAATAACTAAGTTGATTTTGTTTTTTGAATCTTGAATCTATAATAATAAAAGGAAGTGTTTGTCTATGTGTCTGTGCGATGCCCAGCCAAATCTACGGCACGCAGAGATCTGAAATCTTTAACACAGGTGGATGGAAGGGGGTCCAAATGCACCTCGAAGCAGGATTTTTAAATTTTCAATTAGCTTTTTTAGTTAGGCTATGTTTAACAAATTTTTGAAGAAAATATTTTTAGTCGGGTTTAGAATTATGTTTCAATTTAAAAACGGGCACCATGGGGAGGGGGTGGGGCTTATATAATTCTTATACCCCAGTGGGTCACGGGCAACGCCGTGCGGGATTGCTAGTATGATATATTCTTGAATCTCTTTGTTGCTTCAATATCTATAGTTCATCTATGGGGCAGGAAAGGTGGTATCTGACATCTATCAGAGGGTTCTTTATTGCAAACACTGGCTGAAAGTCACCAACCTCAGCCTATTTGGAAATTATAATTATTCGCTAACTAATACTCTACTATCAATTAAAAAAAATTAATCAAACCAGTCTAATATTACTTCCTTAAGGATTACTGTATGACTGGTGTTTTCGTAACTAAATGAAACAACAGAATATATTAATAAAACTATGTTTTTTGTTTCTTGGCTGTGGCAACAAGAGATATATTATAATACTTGAAATAATAAATTAAAAAGTGTTATACTCACACTTAAATCTTCTTATAACGGGACATACAAAATAAATAACTTAGAGAGAGAGAGAAAGAAAAAGAGAGAGCGAGAGAGAGAAAATATTAGTTTCAAAATAATAGGTTTTTATTTTGTAGACAGTGTAAGAACACAACCGAAATGTGAATATATCAATTTAGAAGCTCTCGTATGAAAAATCCTTTTCAAGTGAACCAGAAAAGCTTTTTGAAAATAAAAATAAATTCATGTATCAATAATGTGAATAAATGTTAAAAGAAAAACAAATTGTTTCTGTGAATGTTGTTGACAACTCGACATGCGTTCTTGCTGATCAGATGGTTTGGTGTATAAATGCGTGGTAACTTTTCCTAGCCATCAGATACCGAGCGTCAAACTATGTATGAGCTTTATAAAACCGACAAGACCGCACCGATTCTTGAGAATAACGGAATCGAGGACACAAGATCTTTTTACTAACCTGGGTTGGCGTCCCCATCACCTGGCTACCGCTGACAACAATGGACCCCGGGGCAAACACCTGGTTACCGCTGACCACAACGGTACCAGGCTGGGAAGCCACCTTCTGGAGGATAGGGGTCCCCGCCAGCTGCTGTCGGATCATCACGGTCTGCTGCTGTGCGCAGAAATAAAAAAACACCACAACATTAACACTTTCTATTCCTATAGGGAGCTCCACAACATTAATAAGAAGAGAGTTCAAAGCTCAGGGATCTGAAAGTATTCAGATTTTCAAGCTGCACATGAAAGTAGATACTCGAGCTCTGGAAGAAGGTATAATTCATTCACGACCTTAGTTTAGTTGGATGACAGCTCAAAAAGTTACTAAAAATAGTCCCTAATACAAAAATTACAAAAAAAATCAACAAAAATTTATATTTTAAATTTTATCATTTTTTCTATTGACGAAGCCTTATAAATGTTGGATCCGGAATTTTACAGGACGAGTCTCAGATAGAACAGCGGTTTAATAATGGTGCACTAAGCCAAGGGGCCCAGGTTCGACTCCTGTTTGCAGGTGTCACGTTTCAACTAATTGAATCAAGTACAACAGAAACGTACCTGGGGGGTCTTAGCCTGCGGCAGCGTCACCGTCTTGACAGGTGAGGTGACGGTGGTCCCAGGCGTGCTGACGGCCAGAGCCACGTGTTTGACGGAGGTCGTCATAGGGGGCTTGGATACCACCACCTGCTGGGCAACTGTCCGCGCCACCATCGGAGACTTGGCACCTGCCGCCACAACACGGTTACCCCCCAGCTGGGGAGGAGACAACACAGATCGTAAACACAACCGCCAACACCGTTCACATTAAGACAGTCATGGATGATAGTGCGATTGCCGCCACAACACGGTTACCCCCCAGCTGGGGAGGAGACAACACAGATCGTCAACACAGCCGCCAACACATTCACATCAAGAGATTCATGGATGAGAGTGCGAGTTTAGTCTACAAGGAACGTAACTATGCTCAAGAATAAGGTAACAAGCTTAACAGACTAATTACAAGATCCTTGAACACATCAAATCCTTTACACCATGAATCCTTAAGGGTATTCGAAAGTTAAAATAAATATAAATTGCTCTTTGTTTTAAATTTTAAACCGGATTTTGTTTTAAGATCTCTAATATTGTTTATTGGTGGTTCAGCCCTGACATGATTACAGTACAAACTAAACAACCAAGCCCCAGAACAGTAATTTAACAGTTAACTGAATGTATTATAGCAGGCGTGTTGAACTCGTGGGATGATATCGCCTGGGAGACAGACTCAGACTCCACTGTAGCCAATGAGTATAGACACAGAGTCCTTATCCGTAAGTCCTTACTACTTATCACTCTGTAGAAACTGGATCCATGTATAACATTCAACTTGCAATATTTATTAAACAAATATTGCTCTATACTACTCGAAATTGACTTGGAAGAAAAAATATGTACTTGCACAGTCCCAAATATTAACACCATCCTATTTAGATTCGTAGTCAAATTTATTAATAATTTTAAAACTCTGCAATCGTTTCCTTTAAAAGATATATTATATATTTGGCATCCAATGTCCATTTTCTGTGTTTGTCCTTTATATTATTCCTTTTACATGTTCCTATCATTCTTTACAAATTAAGTTTATCTCCCTTTTGTGTTTCATGGGTTCCTCTTTTAGGAAGTTGCATTGAGCGTTTCACACTCCTCCCTGATGAGTTCCGATAGAATGAAACCTAGGTCGGGGGATTGGGATTGATTTTCTTCGGGAGGCAGCCATTACCTCTCTGTCCAGTGACAGCAGTGTAAATTGTGAACTGTGTTCTTCTTTTCATTGTAAAAGCAATATTGTGTTTGTTCCTTTTATATGTTCCTATCCACCTTTCATGTAACTTCTTCCATAAAACATATATTGTATAAAAATGAGGTGGCCCAATGGCTAAATAATTTTATAGTAAAGTTGAAATATTTGTACTCTCTTCTTTGTGTTTGATAAAGGCAACAGTGCCGAAATATTATTCTATTTGTGTTAAAATGTTTGTGTAACTATTTCTACTATAGAATACAGAAGAAAGGAAGATGTCACCTTTGTACATTGGATACTTCCCACATTCCTCCTCTTTCCCTAGTTGGGCTTTCTTCATCAAATTTACACTTTGTAGTTTATTTTTTCTTTATCTTTTCTTTAGTTTTATCAATTTCCTTTAGTATGAAATAAAACATATATTGAAATAGTTTATAATCACCACAACAGATCGTAATCTTTACCACGTAACTTAGAAAAGGTGAACTATTGTTGCACAAACTTGTTGAACAACTTACACGGCTAAGTTCAAAAAATAATCTAATGTTTTTATTTTATAATGCAAACTCTCTTCCATTAACAACATAATTTTATCATATTTTGCTAGTATAGGATTCGATAATTATTCAGAATTCAAGGATAATATTGGCTTCGATTCAAACTCAATAAATCCGCTTTGCAGATGTCTACTACTTGGTGCTAAATGACCGGCGGAAAGGTTAAAAAATAAATAAATTAAGAAAGCGTTACGTGGTTCGTGGATGACCGTCAACTGGTAATGTTTTAGTCTAATGTTCCTACACTACCTGAGGGCTCTGAACTTGGGCGGCGTTGAACACATGGAGCTTTCCGTCCGGCATCTGGACCAGCTGTTGACCTGTCGGCGGGGAAAAAAACAAAACAAAGAGCTGCGTCAAAACTACAATCTATTTAATCATCGCAGCTTACTAACTGTTCAGGTTATACGAATATATGGTGGTTACTATAATGGCGGGAAAATGCCACGAAACGACTTTATAGAGAAACAAGGCCTACACAAGGGGTGTGCGAAGATTCGAAACAAACATCAGATTCGACTTCGCTTGGGAAAAAAAAAATTCTGGCTTCGAAGCTTCACCGATAAAAATATCGACAGTTAATGTTCGATTATCGCCATTCCGAGCTGTTTTGTACATTACAAATTAATATTCATGTGGCAAAAATCTGAAGTAGATGAATTGTTTGTTGTTTGACAGGAAGTGGACTGTATCACATAACCACGGAATGTTTGTATTATACGACACACGAAGATATATACGGAACAAACTCCAAAACAAGACCGGCTTGCTTGAGACCGGAAATACGTACGGCGAGAGTTAAACAGTTTAAAAAAGTGCACCAAAGCTGCCCAACCAAGTTTCTTGGTGCTAAAACAACATAAAAACAATAAACAAATATACAAGCCTCAAACACTTGTTATAACAGCTTGATTTATCAGGTTGAAACGAAACATAAGCCGTAACTGTGCAATAAAACTGTTTTCAAGTAATTTTAGCGCATAATGTAACTAAAATGACCACAATATAATGTTTTTTAAAGTGTAAAACAACTAACAAATCTTGCTTGCGACCGGAAATATGTACGGCGAGAGTTAAACAGTTTAAAAAAGAACACCAAAGATGCCCAACCAAGTTTCTTGGTGCTAAAACAACACAATAAACATAGTTCAAAACAAAACAATAAACAAATATACAAGCCTCAAACACTTGTTATAACAGCTTGATTTATCAGGTTGAAACAAAACATAAACCGTAACTGTGCAATAAAACCGTTTTCAAGTAATTTTAGCGCATAATGTAACTAAAATGACCACAATATAATGTTTTTTAAAGTGTAAAACAACTAACAAAAAAAATTCAAACTTTGATTCAGCTTCGAGAATATTAATTTTCATGTATTCAATTAGGGTTCGCTTCGGATTGAAAAAGTGGAGTTCGCACAACCCCTAGCCTACACATTTACCAGGAAACTGCAGGACTCAAAGTTCACGATAATTAAAACACAGCCAAACATACAATTATGTAATTTTCAGAGTGTTGTGTTGTGAACTTTTTGATGCCTACAGTTTTCTGGTGAATGTGTAGGCCTTGCCCCTCTGATCTCCTTCCAATGTTTGGTTTTGGTAGTCGTTTGGCATCGATGAGACAATTTAATCCTTTGGCCCCGCCTCCAGTCTGTGTGTGTGTGGCGGCCACTTACCCGGTAATAGTCCCCGAACTTGAATCTTCCCGTCCGGACCTTTTAAAATCTGAACTTTCTGTTGCCCGGCCGCTGGAGCTATGGACAGACAGAAACAAATATGACTACATATGTTATGATACTTGATTGGTAGAGGTATGAGAAGATTCGGTATTAGTGATATCGCTTCGATTTTTATATCATTTCATTCGATGACTCAAATCAATCAAATCAAGAAAAATTTCAAAAAGGTTTTAGGATGTGGCATATCCCACATTGTGTCTGAAACATGTTAATATATTTTTAATAAAGATTCTTGTGAGTTTAAGGGAGGGAACGCGAGTAATTTTACCGGTTTTATAGCATTACATTTTTTTTTTGCCAAAATAAATAAAATATTTCTCCAGTAGCAACATAGAGTTTAGTTTTCTGCACGTGCTAATATCAACAGATTTTTAATATCTGCCTGGAAATTTGTCAAAACTTCTCTTTATTTAAAAAGTGTTAACAAAACAAAATTCCAGGACACCCTTAATAGATATTCAAGATCTGTTGATATCAGCATGTGCAGAAAACTAAACTCCATGTTGGTACTGAAAAAATATTTGATTTATTATTTTTGTCAAAAAATATCTATTCTATAAAAACTGTAAAAATACTTGCGCTCCCTTCAGCCGCACCTTAAGCATACTTATTATTTATTTGAAGTATTTAACAGGAACTTTCTGAACCGACTCATTATATTAGCACACGAGAATTTCAATGAGCGATAGCAAAAGAGCCTAACAATATTGCTGGAAAGGCATTTCCATTACAAGCCACAATCCACACGGGACCGAAGGCTTTACTTCCCCATCTGAAGGAAGTTGAGCTACGAATAGACACATGCAAAAGGTGAGGTTATTTTTAGGAGAAAAGTGGTTGTTTTTTTCTCTTAAAAAGCGTTGATATTATAAGCTGAGTGCTATGTTATCATTTATGTAAATATGAGTCAAATTAGTATTCATTTAAAAAAACTAGGATGAAACTGTCTAAATTTTTTATTCATATTGTATATTTAACTATTTATTAACATATCCGGAAAAAAATCAGATATAAATATCCACAAAACATTTGACGCTCAGCAATTCAAACTCGATATCTCAATATACCTTCGAGTCTTACAAATAGCAATATCGAAATAATCGTTTATCAACTTAGGTTTAGACCAAATAATAATAAAACATAAACATGTCATCATAGACGACTAAACTACTATCAAATAAGGAGAAGGGAATAAAAATTAAGAAGATTTAATTTTGCCAAACATGACCGCCTATAGGTCCATATTTATTAATGTCCTTGCTTCGACCTAGCGTGAAATATTTTAAAGGCCATAAATAAAGAATTGATCTATCAAAATTTAGCTATAATATCGTCTAGAAGTATAAATTGTGACTTTTAATGCTAATGCTAACCTCAGATAAAAAAAAGCCTAAATATCCTGAAAACACTCATTTTTCCTGCGATCCATTTTATACCTATAAAATAAGTAAAAGCGGATATTATTCGTATAAACAGTAGGCCTAGTATAGTGTTATTACCAATGTTGCCGTTTGAAAATGATATTGCATGATATGGTATTTTCCAAATTACAAAGGAATTGTGTTTATTTAGAAAAAAAGCTCAAATTCGAGTTATTCGTGTGAAAACAGTAGAATTCATGTAAAAATTTGTTTTATCGCAAATGCAAATTTTGCATGTCTCTAGCTATGGATTTTTATAACTCAAGAAAAAATCCATCAACCCCGGTTGGGTTTGAACCAACGAACATCAGATCACGAGGCTAGCAAAATGCTTATTAAGTATTACTATAGTGACCGGATAATAAGCCACACTTTTCACAAAAAAAGCCTTTATAAAACCTTTGTACAGCCTATAATCGCATCCATGGATAATACGTATCAATTTATTAGCGTTGAGAAGTAGAGATATCGAAATAGTTTATAATCTTCACAATAGATGGTGCTCTTAACTGGCAAACTTTTTCAAGGTGAACAGTTGTTGCAAGAACATGTTTAAGTCGACCTCGGTGACCTTGGGGTAAAGTGCTCGTCTCAGGACCCGATGTTCGTGGGTTCAAACCCAGCACGGATAAACAAATTTTTGTCTGCTGATAAAAAAACCAATAGCTTAGCTTCCTTCTGACGTCGGTCCCATGTTGATTGTAGTATGTAAAATAACTCTGAAAGGTATGGGAAAATACCTTTCCTGACAAAATGGGTAGGCCCTTTACTCAGAGAAATTCTCGTGTGTTGATATAATCAGTTGGTTCAAAAAGAATACATTAAGTATCTAAAAAAAAAAAATTAAATAGTCTGTTCATGATATGTTTTTACCTAGATGACAGTTCAAAAATCATATGTTTAGGTTCAGGGTTGCCAACATTGGTAAAAGACCACGGTTTTGTTATAGATGATAAGTTTTTTAATTGCCTGTTATATTTTACATTTAAAATAACGTAAACTTAAGTTTTCTCCCACTATTTTATAACTTTTGATAATTTCTTATCCAACTCAAACAATATTTTAAACATAACTAAAAGTACTAATTCTTCGTTTTAGAAAGTTATTGACTATGTGTAATATAGTGCATACAATAATACCTTTTAATACGGGCATCGTATTTACTTGGAAGAGAGAAAATACTTGTATTTTTTATATATATAATAAATTATTTTATGATTATTTTATTGTATTTCAAAATATTTAACTGAATACAATATTTGTATCCACCTCGTGGGTGCACCATTGTAAAGAACTTGTTTCCGTCACGTTCAATCACGTGGTTTAAATTCGTCAGTCGCGATTTTGAAGCTATTTTCGTTAGACCTTTTGTGAAAGTGATGTGAATAATAATTTTTTAAAGTTAAATAAAACGATAAATAAGGATAAATAAGGTTTGTGTCCGGCCTCAAATAAATATATAAATAATATTGGCCTAAATTACTGTGTTTAACTATCACATTCATACATTACCATACGTTTTCATTACAGCTATACAAAGTGACAGATTTCAGCTGTTGGTGTAGGGATATATTAGGGACTATTTCTAGTAACTTTTTGAGCTGTCATCCAAGTAAACTAATGTTGTGAATGTATTATAACATAAATCTATAATTCATGATAACTCAAGGACTTGGGTCGAATATAATGTAGTGTTTCTTTTATAAACGTGTAACTATTTATTTAACAACATAGCTCCTGTCAGGGTACAAGTCAAACACGCACACAAACAAAAGATGTATTTTTTTTCAAACTAACACAATATTTGAGGAATATATCCCTTGTGCGGCTGTCATTTTAAAGGACATGCGTCTATTCTACAAGGTGTACGTAAGACGTTACCGGGCAAGGCGGGCTGGACGGGCGTCTGCAGCCGGATGAGGGACTGCTGCTGGTTCGCTGGGGCCTTGGGCAGGATGCTGGTCGGCCCAGTAACGACACGAGTCGTTCCGTCCGCACCTACGCAGATATAGCGCGATTTTAAGTACAAAGAAACTTATATAAGATATTAAAACAGTATTTTTTTTTGCAGTCAACATTGATTTTACCATTTGTTTTAGAGCCTAATAATATTGATTACTGTTAGTTAATCCCCAAAATGATTATAGTACTGATTTTTTTTATTATTATCGTATCTTACTACCTGTTCAGGTTATAGAAAAAATTGCATGAAAAAAAGAATGGTTATTCCTGTAAACAAATGAACAAAAGTTGACAAATCTTACATGAGCAAGGGGTGGGGTGGGGTGTCAGGCAATTGCTTATTTATGCTTACAAGAGGGCGAGAGTGGTTAAAAATGGCCAAAAATGTGCTTACATAATACTTGAACGGCTCCTTAGTTGTACTATATATGGTAGAAGATAAAAGATAAGTGAATAGAAACTAAGGCTGTGTGAAGTCCATTTTTTTCAATTCGAAGAGAACTCGAATCGAATACATGAAATATTCTCGAAGCCAAACCTAAGTTCGAATATTTTCTTTTAGTTGTTTTATGCTTGAAAAAAATATTATATAGTGGTTATTTATATAAATTAATACACTAATTTTACTTGGAAAATGTTTAATTGTACAATTTGTTTGTAATAGTTTGTGATAATCTGACAAATCACAACTTACAATTATCTTACTTAAGTTTTTTTTTCTCCATATAAATATTAATTTGTAATGTATAAAACAGATCAGAATGACTACAAGTGAACATAAATTGAGAATTGTTGATGTCAATATTTTTATCCGTGAAGCTTCGAAGCCGGAATTTGTTTAGAAGCGAAGTCGAATCTAATATTTGTTTCAAAGCCAAGTCGAAGTTTTGCACAGCCCTAATAAAAATATTTAAAAGGAACAAACACGATATGGCTTTTACCATGAAAAGACAGTTCACACCTTACACTGTACAAAGAGGTAATGGCTGCCTCCTGGAGAAAATCAATCATTACCGCCCATTCACTGGACTCTGACTTCATTCTATCGGAAACCCACAACAAAACGTTCATGTTCCTATCATTCTTTACAAATTTCTTTCTCTCCCTTTGTATTGGCGCCTCCCCAGGTGGTGGATAGGGGGATGCTCGCCCCCGCTGGGGCTCGCACCGATCCGAGGACTATTATATCCGGGCAGGGTACCGGGGGCGTAAAATACCCGGGGTAGACCATCTAGTAGAATAAAATTAGTTGGGGAAATAGGGACACTTAAATTAGGAGCTATAATCAACATAAAATTAAGTAATATGATTTCAAATTGGATAAACTAGTAATTAGCGGAGGTAGAGAAATAAATCAACGTAGGTCCTGGGTTACAGTCCAGGCCTCAGGACAGAAAGTAAGGATAAAAATAAATGTCTCCCTTTCGTATTTTTTGGCTTATACTTTTAGGAAGTTGTGTTGCACACTCCCTCCTGAGGAGTTCCAATAGAATGAAGCCTAGGTTGGGGGGATTGAGCAGTAGCCATCGATTTGCTGGAAGAGGCAGCCATTATCTCTCTGTCCAGTGTCAGCAGTGTAAAGTGTGAACTGTGTTTGTCCCTTTTATATGTTTCTATCCACCTTACCTGGACCTTCTTACAAATATAATACAATTACCTCATAAAGAGAAGAAAGGTCTTCTTTATAGAGATATATTACTCTAAGGGAGTAGACCTGACCAGGATTCGATCCCCGATCTTCTAGCCATTAGCAGGCCAATCTTAACATGAGAACGAGGCCTTACACCATTCAACCAATGAAGCGGGTTAGTACAATCTCAACAACCAGACCCCAGACCGCTAATTTAACACTCGACTGAATGTTATATTCTTATTTCCTCTTAGGAACATATTTTCTTCTAAAATTCGGAGGTGAGGCTTGCGCTCACCTTTGGTCATGAAGATCCTGCGAGTGCCAAGAACGGTCTTGCCCGGAGTGTTGGTGAGCAGCGAGGTGAGCGTGGTGGTCTTACCAGCCACTTGCGAGCCGGGAGAAGGGGGGATGGCCACCTTGGTCACCATTTTGAGGGTTCCGTCTGGTTGAACTGAGCAGAACAAGACAAAACCAAACATGTTCACAATATCAAGAGATGAGCTCTTTTGAGTAATGTCCTGTTTAGAAGAGGGTCCTTAGAGTAATGTCCTGTTTAGA
>CABFWB010005569.1:0-21399 GCA_902151455.1 Timema bartmani | reverse complement strand
ATGAATAATAATAAGTTTTAAGATTTAACCAAACTTTTTTTTTTACTAATGTAGTCTACAAGGAATTATAAAATATATTAAACATCTAAAAACAAAAAAAGAGACAGTTTGGATCACATTGTGATTTACTGATTATTATAGTTCATATTTGAAGTAAAACACCTTTTTTTTTAATTTACCAAATCCCAACATTCTCGTATTTTCTCCCAACCATTTCAAATTCTAGGCTAATTCCAGTTTTCCTGAATTTTCCCGGATGGTAGAAACCCTGAATATTTATATTTCCAATATTTGAATTCAAGATAAATTAGCGACTAGGATTAGTGAAACAGTGAACTCGACCCAAATATAGTTTAAATGTGTGTGTGACTACTTCTATTGTAAGAAAACAGAAGAAAGGAACAAGATGTCCCCTTTGATCAATGGATTCTTCCCATATTTTCCCCTCTTTCTTTATTAAATTCAAACTTATTAGTTTATTTTTTCCTTTTCCTTTTTTTTTATTTTATCAATTTTCATTTTTATAAAACATCAAAGCACTAGATCTAGTTAACACCGAGAAGAAAACAAAATCTCTCACTTTTGTCTAAAGGTTTAGGTGCAGAACTAGTTAAGTATTTAAATTCCCTGACTATTCATTATTTTTGATTAAATTCCGCGAATTTTCCCTTGTGCGCAGTCTGTATATTTGTTGCGTGTGACTCTGACCTGCATGTCGTCCCAGCGCAGACAGCCCCACAGGATGCGCAGCTGAAGAGCGGCCGCCGCCAGCGAGCGCAGGTTGACGGTGCGGTAGAGCCAGCATGTCTTGAATAACGGTCTGGAGCATGGATACTGCCACACTTGGAGATTGGGCTGAGACAAAGGGAGGGTGGATTACAACTACAGACGTCTTAACGACATTTCGTGAGACAAGTCCATATAAACTTTTACCGTGAAACAACCATCACGTTCGCCGAAAAAATAGCCCTGTCGGGTGAAGAGCTCTAAGCCAATCACAAGATTTCCACCTCATCGGCACGAGCTGTTCTGCTAAAGTTAGACTCATCTCTAATTCGTCTACACTGCTAGATATCTTCGGCATGAGAGAACCAATCAAATCTCAGAACCGACCACCTCAAATTCAGTGCGTAAGCGCATTCGACAACGCATGCGCTGTAGAGCTAGAAGCTAGCAGACAGCTTGGTTGGCCGTTGTGAGGAGATTTGTAATAACCCGTTAATGTAAAGCTTGTATCGATGTATTGGATTGTGCCACGACACAGAGTTATAATTTGTAAACATCCATTGGGAAAATGATATAAAATATATGTTTATCTATTAGAAAATAAAATATGTTTTAAGTTTGCATTGTAATGCATCAGGGGTCAACATACAGCCTGTGAATTGCTGCGCCACGGAGGCAAATTCTACTTTTTTTTCTTTCAGCGAACATGTGAATCAAGCTTTACTTAAAACATTAACAGGGTATCTACAAAATTATGTAAACCAAGATTTTATGAGCTTTTTTTAATGCCCTATACATGAATATTTATAATGGGATCTGACACCTTAGCTCAGTCAGTAGCGTGTCTGTTTACTGAGCTAAGAGTCCCGGGGACGATTTCAGGCTTGGCCAGAAAAATGTATCATTGGTGAAATGTGAGTTCACCCTTTCAAAGTGATGAATTAATGGCCTGGGGACTGGATGTTGTGTCTGTCCTAGTATTTAAGTTATATTGTAAGGCATATGAAGCTACAACAGGCCTAGCAAGCCGGTAGTAGAAATTATATGGCTTGAATAAAAAAACACATGCCGGAAATAATACAAGATGTAAAAATATATATATATTCAAGACAAAAAAGAAATATACATGTCATAAAATTAAGTAAAAATGATAATTTCTTCCTTAATTAATGACAGGAGATCAGACAATTTTAATATAAGAGACAGCGATTAAAGAAGATGGTTAGAAATGTCTAAGAACCCAATAGCTGCTAATAAAACTACTTTATGATTAAAATAAAAAGTTTTAAATATCATTTTTTACCGAGATTTTCCTTTAAAATTTCCTAACTTCTTATATCAAAGATTTTATTCAATTTCTGAACTATGTAATCACTGGAAATTAATTATTGTCAATTAAAAAAATATTATTCTTAACTAAATAATCAACTTTGCTAACAAAGATTCATGACAAAAATCTGATTTAATGACTTTCATTACCAGTAAACACGATGAAACTAAACTAAGTTAGTGCTGCCATCTGTTAGACAATCATGAGAGCTTTCTAATACACTTTAGATTATGGTTAAAAGAGGTCTCTATCGTATTTAAATTGATACAAAAACTATATTCTGGATTAGTTTTTTAGCAATGCTTTGTAAGTAGCAAGTCAGAGTTATTTTGATATTTTCACAAGCAAAGTTGATTTAAGGGTGTTCATCCAAACTATATTTTAATATTCCCCGACTTTTCCAGGTTTCCCAGAACCAATTTCCAGTCACTATGTATTAGAAACATTATATTATTTCAGTAAGGAAAACCTCTTTTCACTTTATGAGGTATTTTGTATTATATTTGTAAAAAGGTACAAGAAAGGTGGATGAAAACATAAAGGTCTTTCAACAACAATTTGTAAATGTGGTGGTTTGAAGAAGTGTGAAGTGTTTGATCAAATTCTTTGGTTTTTCCTCGACAAAGCAAATCCCCCGCCTTCCAGGAGGCTGATATTTTTTTCCTAATCAAAGTCAAAGGTCCCGAGCTTCACACACCCTTCAAAGGAACAGGAAAGAGGTTTAGGAACAAATAAAAGAAAGTGTCCCGCAACCAAAGAGGATCCTTTAAACTTTAAAGAGTACTCACTTTGGCAATGTGATGGAAGCCTGCGACGGCCATCTTGCCTCCCTGCCTAGCCAGTTTCCTCAGCTCGTGCTGGGGTAATATCAACATATTCCTGCGCTTACTGCGCGTCTGGAATGTCGAGCACAGCGGGTACTTCACCGGGGTCCTCTTCTTGCGTCGGTCCCCGGGGGTCACCGCCACCCTCTTCAGGTACACCTTGCCGCAGGTATGCGACGTCGAATACATCCGCTCGGCGTCCGTCTTCACCTCAGTCTTTACCAGCGTCCGGGAATGGTTCTTGGTTGAAGTCATCACGGTCTTGACGCCGCCTAGCTCAGACTTCATGCTGAGGGAGCGCGCCGACAGGGCCGAGCGCTTCGAGGTCAGTATCGAGTTGAGGAGGTTACCACTAGAGAAACACACAAAACAAAATATAAATTATATAATGTCTTCTATCAGACCGGCCAAAAATTTCAGGATAAGAATTCCCTAATGAATCATTGGTGAAATGTGGGTTTACGCTTTCAAAGTGATGAATTTTCGGCCATGCTGGGAAACAAACCCGGAACCCTTAGCTCAGTAGAAAGACACACTACCGACTGAGCTAAGGTTTCGGACATAGGCACAGATCTATTCTGAAAACTCAACTGGAAATATATTCACTAAAAAGTATTTTTCATTTTACTTGAATTCGATTCAAATATATACTCATACACACTAAAAAAAAATGGATTTATATTTGAGATTTGAAGTAAAATGAAGACTCAGGTTTGACCCATAGCTAATCATATTACAACCCATGGGGTCCCTTTTAAAAGACTAGGGTGAATCTCTTACCTGGGGACCCTGTCCATCGGCGACCATCCCCGGGAAGAGTTGAACAACGTCTTGGACACCGTCTCGCTGGTGTTCATTTTCTGCACCACCTTGTTCTGAACCAGGACTGAATTCTGATTGGTGGTCATGGTGGTGGTGGTGGTCGTCACCACTTGGTTGACCGTGACCTTCACTTCGCTAGAGGTCGACACAGCGGTCAGCTGGAACAGAGGTAGCAGTGTTTGTAGTTAGAGCTTAGAGGGCTTTACCCAGTGGCAGCAATGTGAAGTGTGTTCCTCTGTCCAGTGACAGCAGTGTAAAGTGTGAACTGTGTACTTATCATTGTGTTTGTTCCTATGTTTTGTAGCCACCTCTCAATTAATGTAGTGAAGAAGTAAAAATATTTATTTTTTATTTTAAATGATTACAAAATTTAAAAAACTGTTAATTGTTTCATATAGTCCAACACCTTAGATAAGTCGGTAGTGTGTCTAACTATTGAGCTAAGGGTACCGGGTTCGATTACCTGCATGGCCAAAAATGTATCATAGATAAAAATATGGGTTTACCCTTTCACATTGATAAATTAACTGCTGGGGGGGCTGGATGTTGTGCTTGTCCTAGTCTAAAGTTATATTATAAGGCATATGAAGCTACGACAGGCCTAGAAAGCTGGTAGTGGAGAATATATGGCTTGAATAAACAATTGACCAAAAGCTGGAAACAGTAGAAGATGTAAAAATGGTTTCATATACTACTCTGATATAATTCACATTGAATAAATAAATAGCGAGATGTGAAAAACTAAACCCTCGTGAAAATTCTTACATTGGTTCCACGAGAGTGCCGTGAGCCTAGAAAGGTTTATAATATCCGCATTAAGGAGATAAATACCTTGGAGTCGTCCAGATCGGGGGTGACAGCCGTGTCCTCTGTCGACGCTTCATCGGTGGGTTTGACCTCATCTGCAGAGGTAGATACCTCCACCTCTCCGCAGGACTCTGGAGCCGAGGTAGATATCTCCACTTCTCCGCAGACCATGGGGTCAGAGATGGCGACTTCGACCTCGTTGCCCACGCTTGGCCCGGACATTATATCCAGCTCAGACACCTCCAGAGGAGCTGGGGCAGTGTCCTGTTCAACCAGCGTCCCCGCACCTTTGGAGGACGGTAAGGTGGGGGAAGTGTCGCCAGGACTTGGCGGTTCGCCGGAGCCTAGGGTGGCTTTATTCGGGCCGGTTTTGTTGACAGGAATGGACACCATCGCCTCATCCTCGGTCGTGGTATCCACGGCAACCGCAGTCTCCAGATCTTTCCTGATGGCGTCCAAATTTTCCGAGACTGTGGGCGGGAAAAAAAGAGTTATAAATGTGTTTGTCTGCTGCCTTTTAGGGTGAACTGAGTGTGCATTGTTTATCCTTTTACCCAAGAATTGACTAAGACCAAACTCTGATTTTCAAAAAAAGGTAAAGCATTAGATACCTTCCGAAGGAGGTGGCGGTGGAGGGGGCTTATCCTCCACGAGTGACTTATGGCTGGCCGCAGGACCGTACGTCCGCGTGGCAAGACCCGACCCCCCACTGATGAGTGTCACCCCTGGTGGCAGGATACTATTGGTGCTGTTGGCCTTCTTCAACAACCCCAGGAGATCTCGGCGAACGCGCGCCTTCTGCTGGCAGAGCGGAGAGTAGCAAGACGTCGTCACGTTGGCTACCACGCCGGGCGGCTGCGGGCCTGTCATGTTGCAACCACGCGAGTAGCACGCCAGACCAGCGCCAAACCGAGTCAGCTTGGTGTACTGCTGCCGGATGTTTGCGACACGGCGCGCCAGGGAGTTGGCCGGTCCGTCCTTGCCTGCCGCAAGAGTCGACGCCACCGGCGAGCAAATACGTCCCAAGAGGAGTGAGGGCAGGATCTGCTCCGAGCTCGCCGATTCCCCCTCTACGTCACTCTCTTCGTTCTCAACGTCTAAGTCCGTTTCGTTGTCCAGGTTCTTGCCCTTGCCGCTCTCAGACGATGGTTCCTTGTTCGACTGCTGGATGACCTTCTGGGCGAGCCGCCTCTCCTCCAGGAGTTTCAGGTGAGTCCTCCGCGTCAGGAACTCGTCAAGCTTAGACTTTTTGGCAATCTTCGGGTAGTGCAGCCTACCTCGAGAGGTGAGGGCCTTGGTTATATCTATCTCTTCAAATTCAGAAATGGGTTTGAACACCTTCAAATGTTTCAGCGAGGTCTTGTCCTCCGGTTTAACATCCTTGTTTACGGCGTCAGTTTCTGCGAGTTGGTTTTCGGCCTTGGTCCGCAGTATTTCCGGCTCTGTCTTCACTTCGTTTTTCACCTCTGTGGTATCAGCAATATTAAACAAGGACTCTTTCTCCTGCTTAATCCAGTCTTTGGTATCCTCGGAGGAAACTGCGGAAGATTTCACAGCCGTGACGAGCTCGTCAACCTCTTCCTTGATGATTTTATGTTTCTCCTCTGTGTCCTCGTCTGACGACTTCTTCTGGAGGAACTTGTAAGTGCTGGGGTCCACGGCGATGACCTTTATCCCAGAGTTGTCCTTGACCTGCGCCATCATCTTCTCGGGCCCCGCCCTGAGCCCGCAACGCCGGCAGTCCAGCAAGCGGTACCGGCGCGACGCAGACAGCCAGAGCCAACCCCACTGACCATGGACGCGATACTCCTCCCCCTTCTGCTTCCAGACGTTGTGTTTCAGACCGAGCGTGTACTTCACAAAGTTGTACGTCAAACGGTTGCGTTCTTCCTCCTCCTCCTTTTCCTTCTTCTCGCGCTTGTCCAGGCGCTTGCGGTCCTCGCGTTCGGCCGCAGTCAGCCGCTGGAGGCGGACATGTCCGAGCGCCTCGTGCCAAACCGAGGCGAACACAACAGGCTTGACGCACGCCTTGAGTACAATGAGGGCGCGGGCAAAGTCCCGAGGGACGACGCACGAGCTGACGGCGGTGATCCAGGGCTTGCGGAGGAGGGGCCAGTTGGGGTGCATGAAGGACGCCTGGAGACTGTTCTCCAGCTGGAGCACCGTCTGACGGAGTGTGCTCACCAGGAGCGCTCGAGTACCTGGAGACAAACAATGTCCTGGTCAACGCTCTAGAGCACAGCTGAGGGCAGTCTCACTTTTTAAAATAAAGAGTACAGTACAATCATAGATACTTTCTCAAACATATTTAGTTACATCCTCGAATATATTCAAGATCCGAGAAGAAAGAAGTCCTAACGCGCTACAATCTCAGTAGGTTGGACTGGCCGATGACAGGAAGATCAAGGGTTGAATCTCGGTCGGGTGTACTGAGGGTGGTTTTATTAAAGTGATCTTCCACTCTCTTTCAACGCAAATACGTCACAATTCCTATAAATATAACCTTCCTAATATCTAAAATTATTAGCGTAATTAGTACAACCCCGTATTTTTTTACATGATGTGGGTGGGTAACGGTAACAGCACATTTAATTTATTAACGATCAAGGTTTCAATAAGTAGTATACAAATATTCGTTGTAATACCCTAAGCAGTTTTCATAATATTTCAGACAACAGTCGTTTTTTAGCTCTATCTTTAGGGGTGTATACCGCCCTTATTATTCAAGATGGACCCTAGGTTGGTGATGTGAATTATTCTATTTTCACCCAAGGAATAGCCTGCCAAAGTTTGATGCAATGTTTTAGATACATGTTGTATATATATATATTTTTTTTTTCTTGAAATCTTTAGTTAGAATTTTAAGGCTCTATTTATTACTACTTATCGGCGGTTTAGACATGGGATTATAAGGCATCTGACCAGTTGCATGATGTGTGAGTTCTTTAAAAGAAGTAACACCTGATTTGGTCGGGCCGACAAGTTAGATCGTCTGTAGCCAGACTACTATTTCCCCGCTTCCTCCACCTGACATAGCTGCAAGATGGTTGTCAAGATAGATAACTGGTGGGGAGTATTTAAAATAAGTCAGCCCTCTTGGACAATTTTATTACAATGTGGATAAATTTCACTTTGCTTGGAATGTTTTATGATTATAATAGTTCATATTTTGAGTAAAACAAAATTTTCCTGGATGTTTTCTTCTAATTTACAAAATTCCCGACTTATTCCCGTTTTCCTGGATGGTAAACACCCTGTCGATATAACCACCCTCGGTAAAACTGACCAAGATTCCAACCCCAATCTCCCTGTAAATGGCAGTCCATTCGATTGCGACCACTCGACCTCCGAGGCAGATTTCTTCCATTGTTTCGACTAAAAAGTGCAGGAATATGGCTCTGTCCCTCACCGTACAGGGAGCCGATCCACTTGAACTCGGAAGCCTGGGTGAGCGAGAACTTGTGCGAGAGGTGGCGCTTCTTGTCCCGTTCCTCGTTGCGTTGCAGCTTGTTGAGCGCTGCAATGTTGGTCGTGTACTGGTTCGTGTAGGTCTTGAACGCGTTCTCCATACCCAGTTTAAACATGTAGGTCCCTGTGCACAAAATATGTTACATTTTCAAAATTGCTTTAAAGGTTAGTCGGAATAATGCACACACTCAGTCAAGCACACTCGTCACAAACTGTACATGGTTACCTGTGACAATGTGAACAATTGTTACGTGTGACAAACTATACAACTGTTACCTGTGACAATGTGAACAATTGTTACGTGTGACAAACTATACAACTGTTACCTGTGACAAACTATAGAACTGTTACCTGTGACAAACTATAGAACTGTTACGTGTGACAAACTATAGAACTGTTACCTGTAGCTATCTGCTGCGCTTTAAGCCTGGTTATCCTCGTTCCATCTGTACCCACATCTTTATCACCGTCCTTCTTCTCCAACTGCAGTTTCTCCAGCTCCGCCTTGGAGAGTATCGCCGTGCTGCGTCGCTTCAGGTCATCCATGTTGAAGGTCCGAGGCTGGAGGGACCCCGTTCGGGACCTTGTGAGGATAGTGTTCTTTTTACCTGGGACAAACGATAGTTAGTAGACATTAGTAGCGATGTGTGAGGCTATAAAATATATATTAGCGGTGTGTGAGGCTTTAAAATATATATTAGGGGTGTGGAAAGCTAATTCCTAAAAGAGGAAACAAAAAAAAACATAAAAGGGAGTAAATGGAAAATTGTAAAGAATGATATGACACATAAATAGGAACATGTAAAAGATATAACATAAAGGACAAACACAGGAGATGGACATTGAGTGTGAATATGTAATATATCTCAATAAGGAAAACCTCTTTTCACTTTAATGGTTTTAGGTATAAGGAAGGATATTTTTTATAGGAAGTGTACTCGCATTTGTGTGGAAAGTGGAATACCATTTTGGAAAAACAACACAAAGTACACACAACTGAGATTCGAACTCAGATATCGCCATCAGCAGTTTAGTCCACTGTAAGAGTAGCGCGTCAGACCACGCGTCAAAAGGCTTACAGAATTGGGTCTTGACTCCTAAGGACACTCACCATCCTTTCCCACTTTAGTCGTGGATACCTCCTCCCCTTCCGAGTCGAGCTCCATGTCTTCTTCGTCCCTGTCCGAGACCGGGGACATTTTCACTGCAAATACATCAACAACGCGTTGTAAAGACATATCACAGGGTGTTGGATACAGATATCAGTAACGTAAAAACAACACACTCATGCGAAGAGAATGGAGAAGATAGAAATCGATCACCAAGTTTAATCAATAAAAGAGTGAGAGTAATTTAGAAAAAAAAAAGACACTCGCGGAAATACCTGACTGGAATTTGTGTCCCCTTGACTTCCACATTACCGGAAGGCTTGATAAAAAAGATTGTTCATTCTTCTAAACTATTTCATCATAATCATCATCATTATGAAATATCCAGCCAGTAATTGGGTCAGTTCAGTAAAATGCCTCCATCATCCTCTTTCCTTCCTTCCACCATTGATCCACCTTTAATTTACTCCATTCTTCTTCTCCTCTCACTTGAACACTTTGTTATCTGCTCCTTTCATTTATTTCTTGGTCTCCCTCGTGGTATTTTTCTCTTCATACTTTATCTCCATCATTCTCTTTGGTATTCTATCCTTTTCCATCCTGATTACATTACCATCTTATTTATTACCCTTTCTTCCATAGTGATGAAGAGATAAGGAAGATTGATGAAGAGATAAGGAAGAGTGATTAAGAGATAAGGAAGAGTGATGAAGAGATAGGGAAGAGTGATGAAGAGATAAGGAAGAGTGACGAAGAGATAAGGAAGAGTGACGAAGAGATAAGGAAGAGTGATGAAGAGATAAGGAAGAGTGATGAAGAGATAAGGAAGAGTGATGAAGAGATAAGGAAGAGTGATGAAGAGATAAGGAAGAGTGATGAAGAGATAAGGAAGAGTGATGAAGAGATAAGGAAGAGTGATGAAGTGGTAGAGGAAGATAAGCAGGGAATATCTGAGTGTCCTTACCGACACAAGTATTGTGGATCCTTGCCTACTATCTGAGTGTCCTTACCGACACAAGTATTGTGGTACAAGTATTGTGGATCCTTGCCTACTATCTGAGTGTCCTTACCGATACAAGTATTGTGGATCCTTGCCTACTATCTGAGTGTCCTTACCGATACAAGTATTGTGGATCCTTGCCTACTATCTGAGTGTCCTTACCGACACAAGTATTGTGGATCCTTGCCTACTATCTGAGTGTCCTTACCGATACAAGTATTGTGGATCCTTGCCTACTACATGCTAATAAAGTTTATTCACACAAGACTTGAAGAAAGCCAAGTCTACCTGAGGAGGAAGTACTCGAAGTGGTGGTCGTGGTGGTGGTGACGGTCGTTACGGTGGTGCTAGAGGTAACCTCGGTGAGGCTCAACTGCTCCGTCTCCTCATCTTTGGTTTCCACGGTGGTCGAAGTCACCGTGCTGGTCGCGCTGCTCTCGTGCATCTCCTGGAAATATGGAGGATCACCGTTGAAAGAAAGTGTTATTACTTTTTAAAACAGTTTCCTCCCTGACCGAATACTAATATATTATATTTAGGTTATTATGAATAGAACACCAGGCTAAACCATGCCCATCAAAATTTCACCAAATACAGACAAGCCCCTAACCTCAACCTTAGGTAATTCCACTCCCTCCTACCAGCACACTTATTACTACATTCAATGTCACAATAATAATAATAATAATATTATTATATACTCGCTTCCAATGTCCTTTATGTTTTACCTTTTACATGTTCCTATCTATGTGTCCTATCATTCTTTACAATTTTCCATTTTCTCACGTTTGTGTTCCCCGCACCCCACCCCAACCCACCTCCCTCTTTAAGGAAGTTATGTTACGCGTTTCACACTCCTCCCTAATGAGTTCTGATAGGATGAAACCTAGGTCGAGGGATTGGGCGGTAACAATTGATTCACTTAAAGAGGCAGCCATTACCTCTCTGTCCAGTGTCAGCAGTGTAAAGAGTGATCTATGTTCTTCTTCTGATTGTAAAAGCCATTTTGTGTTAGTCCCCTTTTATCTGTTTCTATCCACCTTTCCTGTACCTTCTTACAAATATTAAAATAATAATAACAATAATAACAATAAATAATAATAATAATAATAATAATAATAATACAGTATATAACACAGTTCTTAGTTTTTTTATCCATCTGTATATCTAGTTTTTCAAAGTTCTGCCATCTATACAGTGACATCATAACTGAACACTCAATATTTTTTATATATATATTATATTATATTATATTTGTAAGACAGTAAAGGAAAGGTGGATAGCAACATAAAAGGAACAAACGCAATATGACTTTTGCGATGAAAAGAACGCAGTACACACTTCACACTGTTGACACTGGACAAAGAGGTAATGGCCGCCTCTTCAAGGAAATCTTTCATTACCGCCCAATCCCTCGATCTAGGTTTGTGTATAGTAAAATAACTCAAAAGGTGAAAAGAGGTTTTAATTGGAGAGAATACTAATATAGATATTATTATACCTTTGATAGCTGCATAAAATTATACCAAAATAGTTTTTAACTGATGCTACATACGGTTCTCTTAACAGAGTGTCCAGCTAAGCTATATTTTTAAAACCCTGTTCAATCCCTGAACTGTCAGCCTGTGGTCAGTTTTTTATTCAAGCCATATATTTTCCGCCGCCGGCTGGCTAGGCTTGTCATAGCTTAATATGCCTTATAATCCAAAGGACAGGCACAACATCCAGTCCCCCGGCCATTAATTCACCACTGTGAAAAGGTCAACCCACAGTTTACCAATGATAAAATTCCTGGCCATGCCAGGAATCGAACCCAGGACCCTTATAACTCAGTAGACAGACACGCTACTGACCGAGATAAAAGTATTGGATTCTGAAGGACGGTAAACTACACCAGTAAAACCCTTAAACCCAAATTGTCTTGTTATTCCAGACATTTAGTTTGGGTACCGAGCGAGTACGAAGGTACCTGTGAAGTGTCGACGCCTTCCTCGTGCATCCTGCGCACCTGGTCTTCAGCCTCTTGACGCTCCCTCTCCCTGCGCTCCTCCTCTTCCTTCAACCTGCGTTCCTCACGCTCCCGTTGCAGTTTCACCAGAGATGCTAAGACACAATTAAACCAGTTAGGAGGCCATTTTATAATCAGGAGAGTCCGACCTTCAGACCCAACACAGGGCAGAATTACACTAATGCAACATACATTTTGTGTCTCAACTGCCAATATTTTCATTGCCAAAGAGGAAATTATTTATTCTGCGGCAAGTCTAATTGTTGAAGATTTACATCCCTTGAACAAAAAAATATTTAGTCTGGCCAAATCATTATGGATTAAAGAGCCAAGCTATTTTTTTATGACAATGGATCTTACTACTTGTTCAGGTTGTACGCATATATACTAATTACAGTAAGTTAGGGATGAAGAGGGTTGAATTTAAAGGATGTATACCTGCATTTGCATGGAAAGAGTGGGAAACCATTTTGGAAAAACCACCCTAAGTACACTCGACCGGTAACGAACCACAATCCACCCATCAACGGCAGTCTAGTATATATTGCGAGAGTAGATACTTAGACCACGCGGCGACCGAAGCGGGTTTAATAAAAAAATATTACATCCGTTTCCGCTGACTGTAGTGTTTGATAGCTCACCGTTCTCGATGTCGAGGTACGACTTCTTGTTTCCCTTGTTCTGGTTGGTTATCTTCTCCGTGAGCTCCATCTGACGGACAATCTCCTCCTTGAAGTCAAAGATCTCGCGGGCGAGGGCCACCTCCATGTGCGACTGGTCCAGGCACTCGAGGAGTTCGTAGAGCTGGGTCGGGGTGGAGTAGTACCACACCTCGCCATCTTCACTCTCCCTGGGGACACAACAGAGACAACCTTCGTAACTAGCCGTGGAACTAAACAGACAACCTTCGTAACTAGCCGTGGAACTGAACAGACAACCTTCGTAACTAGCCGTGGAACTAAACAGACAACCTTCGTAACTAGCCGTGGAACTAAACAGACAACCTTCGTAACTAGCCGTGGAACTAAACAGACAACCTTCGTAACTAGCCGTGGAACTAAACAGACAACCTTCGTAACTAGCCGTGGAACTAAACAGACAACCTTCGTAACNACTAGCCGTGGAACTAAACAGACAACCTTCGTAACTAGCCGTGGAACTAAACAGACAACCTTCGTAACTAGCCGTGGAACTAAACAGACAACTTCTAACCAGCCATGGAACTAAACAGACAACCTTCGTGACTAGCCGTGGAACTAAACAGACAACCTTCGTGACTAGCCGTGGAACTAAACAGACAACCTTCGTAACTAGCCATGGAACTAAGCAAACAGAAAACTACCTATCCAAAAAAAGCCCATTTTTTTTCCCCACCAAAAGCCACCATTCTATATTTAAGAAA
Source organism: Timema bartmani (assembly GCA_902151455.1). Lineage (NCBI taxonomy): Eukaryota > Metazoa > Arthropoda > Insecta > Phasmatodea > Timematidae > Timema > Timema bartmani. The sequence continues at coordinate 7,903 of CABFWB010005569.1, read as the reverse complement.
GCCAGTGTGTCTTACTACCCATCCAAACTAGATACGTTTTAACTAAGCTAATCGAATAGTAGTGAGGAAGGTGGAAATGTACATACATTAATGAAAGAACCTGGGAAAAACATTTAGTATAAACAACCCTCAGTTCATTCGACCGAGACTTGAACACCCCAACCTCCACATCAATGGCAAGCCAGACTGGATGAGCCTCGACATATCTGTACGCCCATTAATGTGGGTAGCAGACATGAATAAACCTTATTGAACCCTATATAATTATAACCTTACCCCTTAAAAAAAACACGTCAGCCCGCTATCAAGCCAGACAGACCGAGCGACAGCTTCTGTTGGTGAAGATAGTGCCAAACTCTGCAGATAGTGGCTAGCAAAACAAACCCTTTGACTGTCTATACTGAAGCCGCCACTTCTTTATTCGAGTCATTTGTCCTCGTAAGGCTGAGTTTGACCCTGTTTCAGACCCCAATGCTTCACATAGGAAATTTAGAAGCGCCGGGGATCGAACCTGGGACCTCTGGAACTGTATCCAGGAACCAGAGAGGCGGTAATAATCACACCCCTAAGCCAAACGTATATCTTAATCAGGTTCAATTCCTGTGTCCAGGAGTCATTTTCCAAAATTTAGAACAAAACTATGTATTTGTTGCGACCCAAAGAATATTTTCCATGAGTCCCGAAGGGGTTGCCCGCAGTGTAAGAACCTGTGATTTAAGGGACGGAACCGGAGTATTCCAGCCCCGAGCTTGGTACCGAGGAGAGAGAGGTAACAACTTACACGAATATCCGTCTGCAGAGGAACCAGTACTTGCGGCCGTGTCTGTCGAACCCGAGGTGCTCCTGCCGGCACAGCATTCCGGACTTCTCCACCTCAGGGACACAATCCACCACGCCCATCACCTGGAAACATTCACAAACAAGTGTCAACGTCAGGTGCCGTCAACCCGTGAGACAATACCTCGTTAAGGGGCCCATTCACGAGGCGATATTGAAGCAACCAGGTTTGATAATCTCATCACTTTCGACCAAATTTTCCAAATATCTCATAGTCTGCGGGCAGATTCAAATAAGATTGCAGGCGATACTTTTATGATATTCTTTAAATTGAAAACTTACACCGGGACAATAGAATCGAACTTGGGACCTTTAGCTTAGTATGATAATTCTCTTCCACTGAGATATCTATTCATTCATAGAATTGGGCTACGACTATTTTGACAAAAAAAAAAAAAAATCTGCCATTTTGTGTACTTTTGTGCGAGGAATTCAAATCTGCCATTGAAATGGCTGTAAGCCGACTTTAAATACTGTAAATGTTCATTTAAAATTCCAGACCCAGCTACTTTGCAAGAATTATAAGTGGGCTTAGAGCCAAGCAGCCAATAGGAGTGCTGCTCCCAATCGGAAAGAGTTTAATTTTCTCCACACGGTGATATCAACAATTGTTGAATATCTGCCGAGGGTGTCCTGGAATTTAATGACAACTTTTTATCTCCATTTAAAAAGTTTCTCATCTAATGCCGCTATGCTCATGACAGATATTCAACAACTGTTGATATCACCAGGTGAAAGAAATTAAACTCTTTGTTTTTAATGGAACAATATTCCATTTATTTTAGCCAAAAAAAAAGTTTTGATACAAAAACTTGCGTTTCCTTTACTTCCACCATAAATATCATGATTTAATGGATTGGCCCATTGAGTAGCCCTGCCTTTGACCGTTCAACCTCCGAAGCGAGTCACTCTCTGACCGTGTCTCACCTTGTGGGCCTTACAGACGGAGCACTGCCAGTCGTCCTGGGGCACGTCCACCATAGGAGGCTCCACGCACTCCAGGTGGAACACAGCGGGGCAGGTCTCGCAACAGAGGAGGTCCCCCAGACGGTGACACATGCGGCAGTGGTCATCGTAGTGGATGTTACCTGCAACGCACAAACATAGCTGTCAGCGGCGACATAGACAGCGTGGCCACAGGCACATGTTCTGTAATACAGTAGGACCTTGATAACCCAAACTAATTGGGACCGAGGGTGGTTCGGATTCGTAATTATGTATTTTTTACAAACAAGACGGATAGAAAACAATATAACTTAATAAGACGCAAAAAAGATAGGCTGTGTAATATCTCGATAAAAAAAATCTAATCACTAATTGATAATACTAAAAATAATTCACTAAAAAAATTCTTAGTTAAAATAATTGTCTATTTTATTTTGCACCAATGTTGATGAACTTTTTTTAGCTGCAAGATCTCTTAATCTTTTAAAACAATAAAAAAAATCTGTCAAACGTTCGTTTTAAATAGCATTGTTTCCTGTTTTCTACATTTCATACAGATGTATTTCGGCTTATTTTACTCAACATGCGTTCGGAATACCAAGGTTCTAACAGTAATTAGCAGTGTGGTCCAAAAGTTTATCTCAGTCGGTAGCATGTCTGTCAACTGAGCTAAGGGTCTCGAGTTGGATTCCTTGACATGGCCGAAAAATGTATCATCGGTGAAACGTGGCTTTCTCCCACTCACAGTGATAGATTAACGGCTGGGGGGCTGGCTGTTGTGTCCGTTCTAGATTTTGGTTACTCCATAAGTCGTGTCTATCAATTGGTTCAAAAAGTGCAAGTTAAATAGACCTATCCCTAAAATATTTTTTTAAAGGAAAAATTAGGGGCATGAGGGTTCTCAAAAATTCGAGTTTGAGTCGCTGTTTGAACTCTACTAAAAGATTTTTTTACAAAACTCAAAATTGTAAATCTTATTTTCCACAAAAAAAATATGAAAAAATTAGTTTTAAGAAAAATTACGTTTGTACTTATTAATGGTTTATGCGTGGATCTATTACAGAAATTCACCCGCCTCGGCGGCGTAGTTGGCTAACGCGCCAGTCGTGTTGAGCCAGACCGCCGAGGACGGGGAGATTGAGGTTCAAATCTCGGTCCGGTGAACTGGGTTTTTTTTTACTAAATGGTTTTTCAACTCTCCCTCCACGCAAATGCGGGTTCACTTCCTCTAAATTCAACCTTCCCAATTCCTGATCCATTAGCGTAATTAGTACTTAAGCGTATAAACCGGACGGGTAGTAAGACGCGGTGCTAAATAATAATAATAATAATAATATTACAGAAATTCAACTTGAAATATTTCCTGTACAACTCAGAGAAGAAAAAAAAACTCGTTTTCATTCCAACTCGATTGGAAGGGAACAATGCAAAGCCCTAGTAATAATGATGCTCCACCAGTGTTGGCAGTACACAACGGGAACGCAGCATTCATGTCACCCCTTGTGCGACCTTATTGACCCGAGCCTATCACAAGGTCACTATCACAAGCACCCAATGCTTCAGTATCAGTTTGTTTAGTCCACAGCAAGGTGACAAGAGGGGAACTATTATACTTCCATTCTTTCTTTATCCGTCAAGCTTAGGACCTGTTCAAACATCTTGTGAGTATACGTACAATTAATGGAACCTCCTCACTAACATGAGTTTCAAAACACAAGCGCTATTATTAGGGCCTGTTCACATTTTTTCTTCAACACATAATATAACTCAATATACATTCAGGCTATAACTAGGGACATGCAAAATTCACATTTGCGATAACACAGATTTTAAAACAAGTTCTAATGTTTTCATGCGAATAACACGAATTTAAGCTTTTTTTTCCCCTAGATAAACACCATTTCTTTGTAATTTGGCAAATACCACATCATCAAATATAGTTTTCAGGATATTTAGGTGTTTTTTTTTCTGAGGTAAACATTAAAAATCACGATCTCTACTTTTACACATTACGATAATAAAGTTTTGATAGATGGATTTTTTGTTTTCAGCCTTATAAGATTTCACACTAGGTCAAAGTAAGGACACTAATATATATGGACCTTGCCACAGGCGGTCATGTTTGGCAAAATTATATCTTCTTAATTTTTATTCCCTTCTCCATAATTGATAGTGGTTTAGTCTTCTATGATGACATATTTCGGTGTTATTATTTTTTGGTATAAATTTATATTGATAATCAATTATTTTGATATTGCTGTTTGTAAGACTCTAAGGTTATGAATGATATTGATATATTGAGTTTGATATTACTAAGCGTGAAATGTTTTGTGTGCATTTATATTTTATTTGATTTCTCTTCAAATATGTTAATAAATAGTTAAATAATACAAACAAAAAATGTAGACAGGTGTATCATAGTTTTTTTTAAATAAATACTAATTTGACTCATATTTACATAAATGATAACATAGCTCTCAGCTTTTGATATCATCGCTTTTTGAGGAAAACAACACTACTTTTCCCCTAAAACTAAGAACAACTTTCCCGTAAAAATTTGAGCTACAGTAATTACTTTAAAAAAATAGCAAAAATTACACAAATTTGATGTTGTGAAAATTTTAAATAATCAAAAACTATTTAAACCTAGAGAGCTCAAATTGATGCAAATCTCTTCTAGTTTTAATGAACTTTGATTTGATATTTAATGTGACTAGGGTATTTGAATTTTCTCATTTTTAAAAACCTAAGTTTTTTTAAATTTTTTATTTTTTAAAAGACAAAAGGCCTAATTGAATATTTGTGTGTTAAATTTCATAGTGGGACGCCAATTGATAGCCTAAGAAAATTAATTTTTTTTGTCAGAGAAATGTGATGCGACTGCTTTAGAACATTTTGACTACCCAGGGGGTTACTCCCCATTTTAAATAAAAGTTTTAAAACACACTTTGGCAGCAGCGCGGTTTAACGTAATATTCTCGCAGTAGATTAAACTACTGATGACAGGGAGATAAAAAGTTCAAATCTCGGTCAGGTGTACTGTGGATGGTTTTTCCTAAAAGGGTTTCCACTTTCCCTCCCGCAAATGCAGGTACATTTCCTCTATATATAACCTTCCAAATCCCTAAAGCCATTAGCGTATTACCTGAACAAGTAGTAAGAAAAATACTAATTTTAACGCAAGGGATATTAAACAACTAAATCAAAGGATTATGTTTGAGGAAGGAGGATAGATGATTTGCACCCACATTAGCGTGAGGAGGAGAAGACCCCAGTGATAAATCCAATCAATTTAGAGCATAACTCCTTAGACCGCGTGCCCACCGGAGCAGGGACATGATCTTATATTAATATTATATGAGATATTTTAGCGTGCACCTTCTAAACTAAATAAAAAAAAACTAATTCCAATAAATTAAGGAAAACGTATAGTTTTTAATATTTTTGGTCAAAAGAATATGATATACTTATTAAAAATACATATTTTAATTAGATTTTTGGAGATTATAACGTGCATCTGAAACAGCGTTAGCGAAGTGGTGGATTATGGGTAGCCACTTTGATAGACAAAAAAAATGAGAAAATTGTAAAATCAAGCTTTGCTGATTTTTTTCTTCTTTAATACATATTCTGTAATCAGGCAATAAATTATCCTTTTACTGAGATTTTTTTTTTTGGATTTCCTATTTGTCCCCCAATTTGAGAATGACCCTTATATATATATATATGAGATTTTATCATTTTTTCAAGACTAATTTTTGTAATGCTGTTTTTTTTTTTGTAACCACAGCTCACAAGGCTCACACATTCGGGTTTAGGATCTACACACATGTACTAACCACACTAATGTGTTAGGGATGAAAATGCGTTTCAGAGGAAATGTACCTTAATATGCGTTGAAGGCGAGTAGGAACCACTTTTTTCGTGGTGACCTTGCCTAAAACATTTTTTTCTTCTTCCAAAGTGTGGTGTGGGTATCCCCAACAGTAAGTTAAATGAACAATTATTATTTTTATGTCACAGTGTCTTGCGGAGACAGTATGGACATGTAATGAGGATGCTCAGGTACCACAAGGTTGAGGGAAATGTAGTCACCTCCAAGCCCCCTTGTAGAAGAGTCCAGGACACACAAAGCTAAATATAGGACTATTTTTAGCTGGAAGCTGTGAGCGATAAAGTGATGGCAGAGGATATGTCAGCTAGAGAAACTAGAGTCCAATCTTCATAGGAAGAACCTTATCTGACAGCTAGAGCAGTTACTATACCTAAATGTTTCAAAAATGATAGTTATTTTTTTGCCTTCTTATATTTAAATGTGTAGGTATATTATTAATGAATGGTTAGATAGTATAATATGTCGGATGTCTCTCTGATGGTATTCAACGACATGTTTTCCTTAGAATCGATAAAAGGCATAAAAACAGATAAAATAAAGGTAGTGAATCATGCTTGAGGGACATCCAACTTTGGTTTGGGGTACAATTTTTATTTTACATTTGTGTTGACATGGTCCAAGTGTTGGGGTCATTCTTCACATCCGTATGTCCCGTCACACATTCTGCCTTAAACCCTTGAGTGGAGAATGACTCTGAACATAGGACACCTCCTGGATAGCTTAGTGGTAGGGTAGAGACGTGCTAATCCAAGGATGCCGTGTTCGGTTACTCGTGCCTGTGTGTCATTTTTCAAACATACAGATAGCGTTGATGCGTCTGCATGCGTACCAACCTGAATATATTTTCGATACCTCCCCCCAAGCTTCGCTACTCATATACAATTAATAGTTGTACAAGCATAAGATTTCTCCATGTTTTACTTTACATCCATTACTATCTCCAGCCTGTGGTCAGTTTTTTATCCAAGCCATATATTTTCCACTACCGGCTTGCTAGGTCTATCATAGCTTCATATGACTTATAATATAAATTAAGACTAGGACAGGCACAACATCCAGTCCCCGGGTTGTTAATTTATCGCTGTGAATGGGTAAACCCATATTTTCATCAATGATACATTTTTGGCGATGCTGGTAATCGAACTCAGGACCCTTATCTCAGCAGGCAGACACGCTACCGAGTGAGCTAGGTATCCGACTTTCTACATTTTTAAAAAATATATAACACCGCGTCTTACTATTCGTTCAGGTTGTACGCTTAAGTACTAATTACATTAATGGGCTAGGAATTGGGAAGGTTGGATTTAGAGGAAGTGATCCCACATTTGCATGGAGGGAGAGTGGAAAACCATTTATGGAAAAACCACCCCCGTTTCACCTGACCGAGATTCGAACCTTGATCTCCAAGTCCTCGGCAGCCTATCTTAACACGAAACTGGTGCGTTAGCTAACCAAGCCATCGAGGCGGGTTACATGTTATTTGCTTTCATGTACAGTTGGTATTGTAGACCCCCTTGGTAATGGCGGCATTAAACCACTCCCAACCTGCTTCAATGGCTCAAAGGTTTAAGGCCGAATTAGAGTAATCGTATATATATATATATATATACCCTGATTTTGGTTGGAAGAACAGTAGAGAAAATCAAAACATATTTCATTGCGGCCAACATTGATAACATTTTATTATATTATTTGTTTTATTTGATAGGTATTGATAATATCTATCAAAAGTAACATCTGCAGATGACATGACTTTATGTATGAATATATTAACATTGTTTTAGTAACTTTAGTAACTAACTTCTACTGTTCTTCCTACCAAAATCATATTAAATATATATGACCTGAACAGGTAGTAAGACGCGATGGTGTGGGAAAAAAAAGGCTCCCGAGTTGCCGGTGACTGTGGTATCAATAGTGGCTCATAGTAGTCCATACATCCATTACAGACTCTGCCTTAAAACTATGAGTTAAGAATGCACGTGGCACAGAACAAATTCAGGATACAGCTCAAAAATAAACTGGCCAAGTTCCTGGGCTTAATTCCTATGTCCATGTGTCATTTTTCAACTGATTTAACCAGTAATTTTTGTTCCCTGATATCTAGAAAAACTTGTGGAGTTGATTTAAGCGAGATTATTTTTGGGTGAACAGTGGACTGTAGTAACTGTTCTAGCTGTCAGATAAGGTTCTTCCTATGAACATTGGACTGTAGTAACTGTTCTA
>CABFWB010005568.1:18292-43347 GCA_902151455.1 Timema bartmani | reverse complement strand
ATATACCTAAATGTTGAGTGTCAGAAGTCAGCTGTGAGCTGTCAGTCAGCACCAAATAAGTCGTGGAGCTACTGTATGTACTCCTCATACGTGCAGTCTGGGGCTAATCTCTGCCACGTTTCTTCGTCGTACGGCCGAGTGAAAGTCAGGAGGTCAGACGACGGTGTTGTTGATGGGCCAAGCTGCGGTTCCGTAGAGGGGCCTGGCTGAGAATTGGCGTCCACTAGCGGTGGATTGTCTGGGTCCTCGATGCTGGCAGTGGCGGGTAGCACATAGACTGAAGTCCCTTCGTTGACTGGTAGGACAAAGTGGGCGTGTCGGAAGCAGTTGGCGATTACCACCAGTCTCACAGCCCTCAAACTGGCGACGATTCCCTCCATAGCCCTGAACACGTTCCCCTTTTTGACCTCCTTGCTCATGTCGAGATTCCACATCATACTCCGCACAAGCATCTCATGGAACTTCACCTTCACTTGCTGGGTTATCACCCGGTCCAGGGGCTGAAGCATGCTGGTGGTGTTCTTTGGCAGAAACACCAGCTCGATGTTCCTGAGTTTGTCGAGAGCAGGATGTGCGGGGCAATTGTCGACGAAGAGCATGACTTTTCTATTTTCAGCGTCCATCTTCGAATGTTGAAGCCACCTTGTGAACAACCCCTTCTTATTAAAATCATTGTCACGAGGCAGGTTGTTGCCCTTGAAACCCCAGAGTTTCTTGAACTTCCCGATCATGAGGGGCTTCATCTTATCGCTGCCGTCCATATTGGAGCACAGAAGGATAGTGAGGCACTCCTTGATTCTCTTCACACCCTTGCACTTATCCCCTTTTACAGCAGGAGTGTGATCTGGCATGAGGTTGTAGAACATCGCCAGCTCGTCAGCGTTGTATACATCTTGAGGCTGATAGCGCCTAAGGATGTTTCAGAGCAAGGGCATCCACTCCCTCACCGGTGTTGGGTCGACCTACGCGCTTTCACCGACAACCTTGTGGCTGGATATGCTGCGATGCACTTTGAAATGCCCTAGCCACCCACTTAAACACTTAGTTTTCTATACCCAACCTCAGGGAAAATTCATCGGCCTTCCTCTGCATCATCGGTCTGTTTATTGGCACTTTTGCGCTCTAAGCTGGCTGAACCACTCCAGCATAACTTGTTCAATATTTGCGTGCGTCGCACCCTTCAAAATTTTGCCTCTACATTGTGGCCATCCTTCTGCACTGCATTCACAATTTCTTCTCTTATTTTGAGAATCGTTAAAAGTGTCGTCTTTGGGATGCCATGCTGTCACGCAACCTCCGTCCTTGTAATCTTCTTCTCATTCACTTCCTAGATGATCTCTTACTTCTTCATGAGCGCCAAGAAGATCCTCTTTCCACTGATTTCGTCGAAATTATAAGTTCGTATCATATTTAAAAAATTGTGTGGGTCGTCAAAAATTGTTCACAAAATCAAACCAAAAATGTAACCAAATCGAGAATCGAAATAACAATGGCCAAAAACAAGCTTGGTGCGTGAAGTAGCGGCAGTCGCATAGAGATAATCGCAGCCCGGCGACCTAAATAAGTGCAACAAACATATTTTACGGCCGATTTCCTTAAAATTTTCAACCATTTATTCCACATTTTGTCACGGTTCCCCAAAAAAGGGTCGTTACTTCGAGAGGGACGTTATTCCCGAGGTCCTTGAATCGAGATTTGACTGTAGTTTGATGGCGGGGTGATGGGGAGGGGGAGGAACACCTGACTTGGCTAGTATGACTCATCTACACATCGTGCAGATGAGAATCGAGCTGTAAGCGCACAATTAAAAATTGTGCGAGCGATTCCATTGGCTGAAAAACAACATTGTAGCCAGTCGCAGCCAACGTTATGTAAACAGAGGGTCAGACTATTAACAATGTTGTATTGGGCACCGGTATAGCAGGATTAACTGTGTTTGTATTTGTTTTTGTTTCCTCTTTTTATCTACCACAGAAATAAATATTAAATTATTATTATTATTATTATTTTATTATTATTAGAACCGCGTCTTACTACCCGTTCGGGTTATACGCACTTACGCTAATGTGTAATGGTAGGGTGATNGGTTATACGCACTTACGCTAATGTGTAATGGTAGGGTGATTGTGAGACGAAATGGAGGACCTACAGTTTAACGTGGAATCCGAACCACGGTGGAGGCCTGGCATTCCTCACATTCACAAGTTGTGATTAATACACGTCTTGTCAGAGGTGAATAAATATTAAACAAGAGTGCTAGTAACAAATACAAATATCTAATAGATTTGATTGTTAGTACTAAAATAGGTTACACACTTCATACCATTTTTGGAGGTACTGTGTCCATCATTATATTGACCATATTCACTTCTTGTCCTGATTGGGCGAGTGCCACAAGCTTCAATGCGACAAAGAAACCTCCCTTGTTGAGATAGCCTTTGCCCGCAGGGTCAGACAAATCCCAAACTTTACTCAGGATAATATCCGAGAGTCCAGACTTCTTTAAAAACCTCGCTGCATCTAGCGCTCCTACGCTGCCATGATTGTTGGGGTCAACCTTAGGGAGAAATAAAAGAGCACTTAAAACATTTAAAAATTAATCTAGGAAATTGCTAATTTTCTGTGGGTTTTTTTTTTCTCTGAGAGGGAACAAAGCAACTAGTGCTATGCCCGAAACATAATCTCTACAACACTTATGACACTTGAAGGGAAATATTCTCACACTAATGTATTTCAGTTCTAAAGCAAAGAAACCACTAAAACAATCCTTAATTATCTCAAAAATGTTTGTTGTCGCCTGCGGTAAAAAAAACATACTATTGTTCAAGTACGACTATGTTTAAAACTATTTCATTTGATCTCAAAACTTTTGATATTTCATATGAATAACCATTGTAAATGAGAAAATTTAATCTTTTCATATACTTTTTTTAAACTATAAAATTTGAAATGCAAGATTTTTAGTTCTATCTGAAAATGTTTAAGATACTTAACTCCATTTTGTATTGAACCATATTTTAAAATAACAAACCCCTGTTTAAATAAAGCGGGATTTCTGTCCCTCTGCAACGTGTTTGAGCATTCAGCTCTAAATGACCATCTTAAAGAGCTTGACAATTAAAATTTGTTGAGTTGTGTGGTGCTATATGGTAGGCCTAATCCACGAGTGTTCCAATGTGTTTTGTAAGAAACTCTAACTAGTGTAAGCAAAATGAATTACTAGGCATAAAAGAAACACAAATTAATGGAAATATTGTGGTGAAAAAATAATATGAATATATATATTTTTTAATTTATATATCTTGGGCGCCAACTACCAACCCCTTTTATTTTCTGAGGTAGGTAGATTTTTTATTCAATAAGTAAATCCCCCGAAACTGCTCTGCGGTAGGACGAAAAAATTCTTCTCTCAAGAACCCTGGACTTTACCTAAAGTTTTAACTCAAGTTGGACACTTACAATAATAAAGTGCATATTTTCCTGGAGCAGATTATTATTCTTGACATGGACATCCAACCTACTGAAACTATCTATAAATGGAATGCAATGTTCAAGATACAATGTACAATAATATTATAAATAAATAAATGAATTACACAATGAAATTATAGTGTGTTTGTAATTATTGTTGAAGAGAAAAAAAAACCTTTAAATTAACCCTACCTAATAAGGCATGGCTCCTATGTTTTAAAATTAATAAAAGTATTGTTAGGGCAGTACTTAAAAATGTAAGATTCTCACTTGAATTGTGATGACAAAATAATAGTTATAATTGTGATACATAAATAGTCTTTTCGATGAAATAACACCAGGTTTGAAATATTTGTATAGCATGTTAAAATAAAGAGTTTTTCAAAAATGTAATTTAAACTCCTAATAACTGGATGATGCTAGATGATAAATTCTGTCTCACCCAATAACGTAGATTGATGATCTCTGGTAGCAATTCTATATTTTTTTTTCTTTTTAGTGGCTTATATTTTATGGGTCCTTCCTTATCTTTTTTTAACAATTTTTCCAAGTCAAAACAAAAACATTAACAATCCACAAACATGTTTTTTCTTTTTTAAAATAATTTCCGGCCTAGTAGAAAACTAGTTGCTGAGATTTATAACAAAAAAAAACCTTAACTCTTTAGACAGTGAAAGTATTATTATAAAAATAACTTAATATTATAATTTGACAAATAAACATAAATCATCTTAAAAATTAATTTAAATTGAAGTTGTCAACGTAATTACATATTTGAAATACTGAGTCAGCCGCCTATTAAATTTATATTAAGAAGTAATTGTTTTAGCAAAAGTAACATCACAATATAATATGGTGAGCAATAGTTTTCCATAATGGGAACAGTTTTTTTATTAGATTTTTAGATTAAGTTTATTCAGGGCATGTTTTTATCATCATATTGAGTCAGTGACATTTCAAATAATTTAATTAAATTTACTACAGCTATAACTCAACACACTTAGCACAGCTATTAGGCCGAGTTGACCAATTACTTTTTTTAAATGCAAGAACATAATAAAGATGGATGGTCATGAAGATGACATAATTCTAATGCCATATGATGTTGCCATATTTAACCTTTGAGATTTCGATCAACTATGAAGAATTTTGTTTCAAGTGCAACAATGTGGTGTGTTTTAGTGTCAATTATAAATGGAAAGCACAACAAACATTATTCATCTAGGATATTTACTTTTTAACTTATACTTTTTGAACAAATTGATTTGCCTTTATATGCACATGACTTACAAACAAACTTAATCCTTAAAAAGACATAACACTATTCTCTGACTGTTAATTCATCAGTATGAAAAGGGAGTCCCCAGTTTAACCAATGATAAAATTAAAACTATTCAGCTGTGCTGGGATTTGTACCTGAGATCCTTAGCTCAGACGATAAGAGGTATTTAAGAGTAGGCTAAGGTATTGGATACATACATAAAAAAAGCCTAGTTAACCCGCAAAACAAAGAAGGAATGGGTAGTGAGTCTTAAATTAAAATTTAAAAAAATCTAAATAACCTTAGGCATATAGGCCTACTTCTGAAAATAATTAGGTGAATCATGAAAAGATATGCATCAAAAACATCTAAATTAATCCTTATACATACAAAGTTATTGATAACTGGCCTACTTTTTAGTTAACACCCACATGTAATGTCAACTTTAGTGTGGTATGTATACATCAAACAAAATGTTTTATCTCACTTTATCAAATAAGATAAGAAAAATGTCAAGGCAAATTGGAGGCATAATCTTTTATTACCTGTCTGTAATAGGCCTCATATGTTCCAGTGTGGATTCCAGACACCTGAAACATTAAAAATAAATAAATAATTTTTTTTAAAAAACACACACATAACAAAATATGATTATCCTTTTTTACATATCAGTTATCAGTAATAGGTTTAGTTTCACACAAGGTAATTTGTTTGATTACTCAAAGTAATACACACATTCAGATAAACTTTAATTTATACTAGTTGATGGGGCCCATTTACAAATTACTGTAAATAGTTAACATTTTAATAAAATTCAGTTCATATTAGGCACAGTAATAGGTTTATTTCCAAATTAAGGAGGTGCATGGGAAATTGCTGCCCAAATGTTCAGCTCTAACACAATATTTTATTCTACAATGCATTATTTCAAAATGTGGTTCACGCCAAAATAAAGCAGAAAATTTTAAACAGGACTCTTTTCCCTTAATAATCCTTTATCGTATATAGAGTTTTATTAATAGAAAAAAATCTGTGAAAATGTAACATTATATCATTTTCAATGACATTTTTAACATATTCACAGAGCTATGAAACTAGGCTTGATGAAAAAAAACCTAGATTTAGCCTCCCTCTAACAAATAAAGTAGGCTATTTTTGATAAGTCCACAACAGAACATGTTCAAGATATTGTAGAACTAGAAGTGAGCTTTCCTCTTAACCTTGAGATACAATTTTGTAGTTTTCTTTCTACTCTTATTGATGTGACAGCAGGTGGTTGTTGGTGAAGGGTGAAAGGAAGTATAGGCCTAAGCTTAGACAGAATAGAGTCGTTCCAGAAAATGACAGACTATTGTATTTTAAGTCGTGGTTAGACAGCGATTGATACTTTCGCTCTGACTGAGGCAACTGCCTTAAACATGAAAGTGACAATAAAAATTAATAATAAAAGCTAAGAAAAATTGCCCTATGCCCTATGTACACAATATGTTTGATGAAACAGCGCAATTAAATAAGATAAATTCAAATCAATTGATGGGACTGCTTCAACCAGGAGATAGAATAAGAAAATATACCAGGCCCCATTTATATCTATATTTGTTGATGCATATGTACATAGGAAGTTTGTTAGGTTGTTTGCTATTTTCTAAACTTAGCAAAATATCATTTTCATTTTAGCACCGTGTCTTACTACCTGTTCAGGTTATATGCTTATGAGTTAGGGATGAGGAAGATCAAATTCAGAGGACGTATACCTGTATTTGTGTGAAGGAAGAATGAAAAACAATTTTGGAAAAACCACCCTCAGTACATACGACGAGGATTCTAGCTCTGATGTTCCTGTCATCGTCAGTAAAGTCAAACATGAGAGTGACACCTTAAATCATGTGGCTACTGAATCAGGTATAGGCCTATATATATTTAGGTACTAATTTAATGGAGAAAGAATAAAATGGTACTGTAACTAAGAAGAACCCTTCAATAGTGTGTGGATTTGATTCAGATATTTTTATCTGATGTCATTATTAATATTCAATAGCCCCCAAGGCTCGTCCAGGGAGTCCGCGAGATATTCCATGGAATTTGTGACATACCTATATACTATATATAGGCTATATTTTTAGATCTTATAAAATTTTACATAAAAGGGTAAATAGCTGGTATATGTACTAAACACCTTACCATAATAAATCCCAACGAGAAAGTGAGAGGTTGGCCACGCCCCTTGTGCCCACCTCTTTGAGAAGATAATTTGGAAATTCACTTTTATATTTTAATTATCTCATCAACCAGCACAAAGAACTTTCAAAAAAATTACTGAAAACATTTGATGCCTTTTTCAACAACTTATGTGCGAGCAAGCCTTTTTCACTCTTTGTGGTTTGAAAAAATGTGAAATGAATGTGTCTAAAGCGGGGTTTCCACACGCAATGATTATTGGCGCCACTCGACTGGCGCCAGTTTAGTGGCATATGGAAACAGGTAAATTCAACTGGCGCCGTCTGACTTGCACCAATAATCATAGCGCCAGTAAAGTAAGAAGCAGTTGAACTTTTTGGCGACAGTATCTTGTTTGTTTGTAAACAGTGTTTAAATTGCTAATCTTTTTTTTCACGAATGATGGCGACACTAGAAAATAAATGATCAACAAAATATATAATAATGTTCCTCGAGGCATATGAACAGTATCCATGCTTGTGTAACGACAAAATTTCATTTATAAAGACAGAAATAAAAGAGACGAGGCATTGAGAAAAATAATCGAGGTTATGTCCGATGCAGTCACAGAATTTAGTCTAAGCGCTGCAATGGCCAAAATACGTAGTATTCGAAATCCATTTACGAACCCATAATCTATGCTTTCGCTTCTTTCTTTTTAATTTTCTCTGGAGTTCTAAAGACACGATTTGCACTAAGACATCAATACTTGCATTAACGCCATGTTGAATACTGCGCCAGTAGAAAAATGTTTGATGAATGTGGAAACACAAACTGGCACCATTAATATTGGTGCCATTAAACTGGCATGCTACTGGCGCCAATAATCATTGCCTGTGGAAACCCCGCTTTAGTGTGAAATGAGACTTAAGGAAATGGTCACTAAAATTGCTAAAAATTTCAATGATATTTTAAAGTTACACAAGTAGTTCTATCCCTCACATAAATAATCAGTGATTATAAATGTACAATTACTTTTAATACTTATATTTATTTTATTTTAATTTATATTGTTCTATTTACATTAAAAATATATTATGACTAATTTATCCCTATAATATACTATAAATTTATGACTAGGCCTATAATTTTTTTTAATAATTTATCCTACATCAAAGGGTCTACGAATCAGCTGTTCCCTGGTTAGAGGGTCTGCGTGACTAGGGAGTTTGAGAATCACTGCTTTAGAGGAAATGTATTCAGAGAGGTATTTACAAAGGGGGAGTGTGAAACTCTTTACAGGGAAAAGCACCCTCGGTACACCCAGCATCACCAGTAAACCAAATGAGATAAAATCGACGTTAATCTGTGTTTCCATCAATGCAGGGTTTAGTCACAATTTGTATTACCGAGAATAACGATACACACCAGTAGCAAAGTATAGGCTAGTAGTTATTGTTGGAATATGGCAATAAACTGTTTTTTAGCAACACGTCTTACTACTTGTTCGGGTTATATGCCTGTACTAATTAAGCCTATATATTAGGGATGAAGTAAAGTAGGTTGGATTTAGGGAAAATATACCCGCATATGTGTAGGAGAGTGGAAAACCAGTTTGGCAAAAACCAGTTTGGCAAAAACCATCTTGAGTACACTTGACTGGGATTTGATCCCCGATCTCACTGTCATCAGCAATCTAGTCTAAAGAGAGATTGAAGCCTTAGACCATGCGGTAACTGAAGCAAGTCTGAACTCTATTAAGTTTAGTAATAAGTGTGGAATGTTGCCTAATGCCTTTATCATATAATACACTGTATTCTACTTAAGATAGGCTAGCAAATCATTACAAATTTAACACTATCATTACTCAAAAGGGAACAGCAAATCGAATGTTATCTACTATGGTTTTTTATTATTATTTTAAATTAAAATATTTAGACATCTCACCTAAATCAAAGTCCAGATGTAAACATGCTAGATGAACAAGTGATTTGATCTAAGATCCCTTACAATATTATGTTATCTTAAACTACAAAAGTCAAATACCGTAGTTTATTTTGTGAATACCATACTGAGATTATAATTTATAAGCAAATGGAATGGTAGCAAGGTTGGTTGATGAGTAGGCCTACCAATCTAATATTTTGATAATTCATTCAGTAACTTGTATAGATTTTTAATATTTCTTTTTGCAGAGGTTATTCTGATGTTTGTTTACATTAGGATAAATGGTCATTTGGAGAAAGGATTCATTCTTGTGCAGATCAAAGTTTAATATCTTCTTAGAAAATTAGTGAAAAAGTGTAGTCTTCAAACTTTTGAATGTGCAAACTTAAGTATAAGTATTAATAGTATTTCTGAATTATATTATGAATAGTGATTATCTGTGACTGCCTTGGCTCTAAACATAATTTAATTGTTCAACTAGTTTCAATAGAATGTTATGTTTTTAGTATGGGGTGACTTTGACACCCCGAATTAAGAAATTATTAGGCTAAATTAAAGTGGAACTATAAATACCTTAGGCCTATATTCTTTCTTCTATCCTTGTATTTAAAGATAAGTTTAAGTACTAAGTGTGATAGCTGGGACATATTTATTACCACATACTAAAGCCCATCATTTCCCAAACTGTTCTGGTTTCTACACTAAAGAAAATGGATGGACAAGATACTGCTATACAGAAGAACTTGCTTAGTGGATTTAGAGCTACTGGTTTGGTCCCCTATGATCCAGATAAAGTAATTTCCAAAGTTTCTGGCAATGCTAGTGACAATGCAATAGTAAATGATAGTTTGATTTAATATTTAAAGAATACAAGGTATGGTGAGGGGAAAGGAAACCAAAAGAAAAGGAGGAAGATGGTGGTTGTTCCTGGAAAGAGTATAGCTGCTCGCAGAAATGAAGAAAGTTACAGTGATACAGATGTACATTCTACAATTTCATCCAACAACTCTGAACCTGAAAATAATTTAATGAATGCAGTTGAGGAGGTACAAGTTGAATTTCTGCAGTCTACTCTTGAACACATCAATATGGAAATTGTGTATTTGTTAAAGTTTTATCTGGGAAATGCAGGTCTGTACATTTTCATTATGCTGCCTTAATCCAAGATAAAATTGGGGACAAAGAATTTAAAGTAATGGAAATGCAATCCATTGACAATACAAAAACAGTTTTTAAATGTGTGGATAAAGATGTCTTCAATGTTGAAATTGGTGATATTTTGGCAATATTACCTAAACCGGCCGTGGAAAAATCTGTGAGCCGATTTCGCTATCGTTTTTAAGGAAAGTTAATGTAAAAGAATGTTAGTTATTGTTGCATGATAAATATTACATCCTAGGTATGGGAACAGTATTGTTTTTAAAAACTGTTCAAGTTACATTACCTTACCTAAATTTATTCAATAAATGTATATTGTACTAGACATTAATGATAAAAATTAAAAATGTACGACTTTATAGTAAGAAATGTATTTAAATATGAACAGTAAATATTAAGTAGTATTGTATTCAAACAAAATAAAACTTTGCGGTATGAAACTCTTTAGGGATCAAAGTCACCTCAAAGGCAAGTTGAATTAAAGTTACTGTGTATTAAAAACCAACGAATGGATTTCAAAATGGGGTGAGATTGAATATTTTGGTCTTAGTTTTTTCTGGCATGCTTGTCAAACTTTTGATAAAATTGATACGGAATATTTGTATGCTAGCGTGGCACAGTAAATAATCCATTTTTATTAATTTTTATTTTAACTTTGTCTCCAAAATAAATACACTAATGTATTTTTTTTATCAAAGTCACCCCACTCTACGATAATATATCTATACAATATTTAGTCTTAGAATATATACCTACTAGTTTATTATAATATATGACTTCTGGTGGGTGTATCATTTTAGATAATTAATGGTTGCCACTTTCCAAGAAATTATTGCTCAAGCAATTTTACGAATTTTCCAAATATATTGTTTCTGCATCACTTGGGTGATTTTGGTTTTGAATTGCTCATTATAACAATTTTTTTTAAATAATCTTGAAATTAGTATCATTGCATTCCTAGCACAGACACATCTACATGCATGCATGCACACGCACATACACACACATTACCAATAGGCCTAGATAAAAATTAAATAGAAAGTAAACAAAAGTACTGCAGAGACAGGATTTAAATAATTAAAAGCTTATTAATGCTTATAATTTGTAAAAACATTTGTAAGTTTGAAAAAAATATTCTAATGGAAAACTTCAAATATAATTTAATCAATGACCTTTGATACTATTTTTGAGCTTAAATAAAATATCACTGCTTCTAAGTTAAATCATTATAGTTGAGTTAAGTTACTATAGGCAGACAGGTGAAAAATATAGTGTGATAAAGATTTTTAACAATTAACTAGTGTGTAAACTCAAAAATAGTGATTATGTGCAGTTTTTTTATCATGTTCATAATTTCAATAAATTATACAATAATTAACTTTGGCCTAAATATTTTGACAGAATCTCCTCAATTTAATTGGAGAGGGTTATCAATTGATGTTGATGTATTAGTAAGAAAATGAATTTACAACCGACAACAAATACATATTTTACCACTCTTTCCACAATTTTTCAAGTGAATTGGAAATGATTAATCGGAAAAAAACATCAATAGCGAAGAAATTTACAGACAAAAATGATGATTTTTTATGATTAGGGCTTTGTAAATTTTGATAAATTTAAAACTTTTGTGGTAAATAAATGATAAAAACTTAATTTGTAATCAGTAGAGGTAAGTATAGTTTTTAAATTAAAATAATGTTATGCTACACATACACATATCCTTTATACTTCTAATAAATTTAAAATATATATTTCACCAAAATAAAAACAAAACCTTGTGACATTTAGGAGTGATGGGTTAAGGGGTGTGACTTGCAGCTATAAGTCACGACAAACATAAAATAGGGAAATCATATTTAAATGACTTAATAATCAACGCAAAAGAAATGACCCACCCCTCAGTTATGACTTACAAATCAAGAAATATAATATAAATTTAGCGTTAAGCGTATATAACCACCCTATAATATCAAATTGAACCATTCGAAGAACCTGATACCGACTGCATATAATATATTACACACGATCATTAATAAATAAATTAGCTTAAGATTATAGTGCACTATCTAATGTAAAAATGATTTTATGTTTTTTATCGATGGAAACAATCTATCCATTAGAAAATTTGAAGGACTCGAATATTACCTGCGTTGGAGACGGCAAAGAAGCCATCTTCTTGAATACTCCTCGACCTATTTCATTGGCAGTTGCTGAATACACCAACCAATGGGGTATCCAATCAATAAAACGTCATATTCCCAAAACCGTCAGAATTGATTATATGACCAACTGTTGAAACTCATTAGTACATATAAGTAGATAGAATAGTAAGCTTAGAAAAAATAATTAAAGTGATAGATATACATTTATGAATCTTTAATTAACTAGCAGAATAAGAAATATATTATGCTGTTTTCTGGGAGAAGTATGTAGTCCAAAATCACTCATTTCAATATTATGTATAACTAATATAATAAATCAATAACTAGACTTATGATATTGTAACGAGCGACCTTGGGGTTGCAGGCTATTCACACGACACCATATGAACTGCAAGCTATTTTCAGGATATTGGTGTACGCTGACGATTTAAAAAAATTAAAAACGCAATTAGAATATTCAGGGTTTTGATTATTAAAAGTAGCAGACCGTGCTTATACAGGGATTGCAGTCAGAATCAAGAAGTCATCATTTCCAAAATATTGCGTTTGAAGAAATTTAACGCAGACTCTTCTAAATAAGTCACTTTCCTTTCACGTAAGCTCTGCCCTGTCCCCTAGCTATAAGCACCCTGGCAATGAGGCTGGCTGGCTACCTGATAAACAAGGACGGTGATACAGAGAATAGATAGGGTATATAAAATTATGACAAGTGCGCTGGGCCCACAGTCTGACCCTAATCTTATTACAATATTTTCAAAACTACATTTGTTCATCAACTATAATTCATTCACGATAGGTCTTTACCTGGATGACAGTTCAAAAATCATATGTTTAGGTTTTAGGTTACCAACACTTGTAAAAGAACACTGTTTTGTTATGAATGTTAAGTTTTTTAATTACATGTTATATTTTACATTTAAAATAACTTAAACTTAAGTTTTCTCACATTATTTCATTACTTTTAACAATTTCTTTTTACCCAATTCGAAACAATATTTTAAACATATATTAAAAGTACCTATTCTTTGTTTTGGAATGTTATCTATGATGTGTAGTATAGTGCATGCATTAATACCTTTTAATAAAGGCATCGTATTTACTTGGTAAAGATAAAATATTTGTAATTTATTTTATATATGATTAACTATTTTATTATTAGTTTATTGTTTTTAGAAATATTTAACTGAATAAAATATAATCGTCTGCTGCGAGGATACACCATTTTAAACAACTTGTCCGCGTCATCATCAACCACATGGCTAATATTCGTTGGTCGCCATTTTAAAGCCATATTTGTTAGACCTTTTGTGAAAGTGCTCGGAATAATAATTATTTTAACTTGAATAGAAGGATAAATAAGCTTTGTGGACGACCTCAAATAAATATTAAGACTTTGTTTAATTTAAATATATTTCATAGAATTTATTACTGTGCGCGTTTATTATATTTTTAACTTTAAATTAAGTCTCTAGTTTGTTAGGTCCACGCCTTACTCTAACTTATAATAATTTATAACTAAGTTAAATTACCTTTTATTTTAATTATTGGGCTTCTGTATTAACGTAAAAAAACTTAATCCTAGATCATATTACTAATTATTTTAAGAATAACTTTGTGTATACAGATATTTTCTCTTTATTTCGAATACATAGGTCTATTAGGCCTAATTTGGTTAATTTTAATCTTACTTTAATATAACTTTAAACTTACTTTAAAATAACTTTAATCTAACATTAATTTAACTTTAATCTAACATTAATCTAACTTTAATCTAACTTTAATCTAACTTTAATCTAACATTAATCTAACATTAATCTAACTTTAATCTAACTTTAAACTTTTATCTTTTATCAAACTTAAATATAAGTTTAATATAACTTTAATCTCACGAAATTTTATAAGGGGTTCTTTTTATTTGTGGATAGATTTGTGTGTGTTTTTTTGATAATGAGTTCCCAGGAGAAAAAAAGAAGAGAAGTTACAGATCACCAAGTCATTAAAAAATTTCAATTTCAAAATTCTTTGAGGCATAATATTGGCCTAAATTACTGTGGTTAACTATCACATTACTTTACATAACCGTATGTTTTCATAACAGCTGTACCAAGTGACAGTGGCAGATATCAGCAGTTGGCGTAGTGATATTTTAGGGGCGATTTTCTAGTTACTTTTTGAGCTGTCATCCAAGTAAACTTAGGTCGTGAATGGCGTATAGATTAAAACAATAATTATTTCTAGAAAAGCACTTTCTATACAAAGTTGTTTGGGAGAATGTAGGCCTACACTATTATATATACGTAGCCTATACATACATATACCTCAGTTTTAGCTTCTGGGGTGCTGACTGACAGCTCACAGCTGACTTCTGACGGCTTTGAAAAGCTACCAGACCAAATTATGTATCCCTACGCCGAACCATATGATCTGCAAAAAACATGTCTTTAGCAGTTGTCACTTCTGACAGTCAAAATTTAGGTATATACCTAAATGTTGACTGTCAGAAGTCAGCTGTGAACTGTCAGTCTGCACCAAAGAAGCCATGGGGCTACTGTACCACATATAAATATATTAGGATATAAGCCAGTCGACAAAATACGAACCAAACTTGAATATTTAGAACACAAATTATTTTTTTAGTATAAAGCTGAAAACGCACCCCCCCCCCTTAGTTCTTTTAATAATTCTTAAAAAGCTGCAAAAGATTATCAATCTTTATGTTCTGCTCCATGTCTATATTTGAATGTGTAAAAGTTCAACTTTCTAGGTCATCTAGGAGCTTCTGGAGGTTGTGGAAAAACACACACACATTAGGAAATTATATTTATATAGATTTAGGTATATCTTCCTGAAAATGTATGTTTCCTAGATCTTCTGGGCTTCAAGATTTTGTCAACCACCCCACCCTTTTTTTTTAACCCTCCCCTCAGTTTGAGGGACCACAGGCAATAGAAACTTTCAGTCACCAAGTATTCCTGCACCATTTTGGGTTTATGTGATCACTGCCTGCTAGATTTCAGACTCCTCGGTATTTTGAGCTTTTAGATTTGATCAAGTTTTGTTTTTTGGAAATTCCCATTTTGGGGGCCCAGATAGGAATTTTCTATCAGCAAGTATTCATGCCCTTTTTGTATTAGGGTTACCTACTTACAAAATTTCGGTTTCTAAGGTCTTCTAGACTTCGAGATGTTTTGGACTTTAGTTTTATGATTGTAATACCCTCATTTTGTGGGCCCCCACGGAAATTTTCAATCACCAAGTATTCCTGCACCCTTTTGAATCAGTTGCTACTAAACTGCAAATTAAAGTTCATCTTCCTAGATCTTTTGTGCTTTAAGACTTTTTTAATTTGTTTTGCAGTAAACTTCGAATTTGAGGGTCCCACCCCCCCATTGGAGTTTTTGGTCACCAAATAGTTTTGAACTCTTTTTGATTAAGGACAACCTGCCAGAAAAATGTCAGCTTCGTCCTCTGATAGTCAAGATTCTTCCTACTATTTTTTTTTTCAAGCCCTCTCAACCCCCATTTTGGGGGTCCATATGGGATATATATTTATTTATATAATTTTCTATTAATTTGAAGTTTGAAAACATAAGCACCAGAATCCTTGAATTTAAATCTGTCTATCTATAAAGTTAAGCGTATTTTTTTAAAATACATTAATTCTTAAGGTAAGTTTATTTTAAATCCAACTGAGCACTCATTCAATCAGATTTGTTTTGTTTTATATCAACATGGCGAACAATAATGTCCATGAAGATGAAAATGATATTTCATACCTAAAACAACAACTCAATGTAGCAAGAAATGAGATACATAATTTAAGGCAAGCTGTTACAAACCTATTAAAATAATAATTTTAATATCAACAACAGAATTCATTAAAAGTTTTATGGGATATTATATTTAATTAGGTTATGGTACCGGTGTTTGAAATGTTTGGGTGAAAATCCTTATTTTTCTATTTTCAAATATGCTTAATCCTAAAATTAAAATTATGTAGAGCTTGGAAATTAAAATAGTTGTAAAATATAACAATTATTTAAAGTATTTATATGTTATAATTTTTAACATGAAACTTAATAATTCCACAAGCTCAAATGGAAGTGTGGGGAGGGCAATTATTGGAAAATTGACTGAGATGAGTGTGGTGAGTGAGTACACTGTATCTAGGTTTATATTTGATGAATGCACCACTTCAGAAAAAAAAAATCTTTATAATTTTTTAATGTCTGATAGGCTCATATGCCTATTTACATATACAATTTTGTACTCAATAAATGGTTTAAAATCTTCCCATGCGTAAGTTTAACTATAAAAGTATTCCACACCTGAAGTTGATAAAATTCTATTGAAAAGCTTTCCACACCCAAAATCAAACACAATTTTAAAGGTGGCCAGTATTGATTCTATGTGATATTTACTTAACTCTGGTGGAACACTAGTGTTTTGCCATAGGCCTATATAAGATTTGATACCTTGGAATTTACGATAACTCTACATATTGATGAACTTGAGTATCATCACCAGACTGGCATTTTAGCTCATATTATTGACAGTCTTTCTTTGAATATAAAATCATGATATATTAAGTTTCTTTATTTTGTAAATTTAGAATTAGGTCTAGATAATATATCGTTAATATAAGATCTGAACCCTACAATTTTTTTCTATTCCATTAGTTCCTCTTATAAACATGACTTCAGAACATAGTTTTGAAGGCCAGATATAGGGTTTTTAGTTTATTTTGTTGAAATTTTTAAAAATTTCTATAACATTTCAAATAGGCTTAAAATAGAAGACCTTAATCTTTTTAACTTATAGATGCAGTTGCTTTCTAATCCGTTAAGTTTGAAATAGTTATTTTGACACCTAAAACCTTCACATTTAAGAAATATGCAACTTAAATATATCACATGATCATTTTGATTAATTAATATGATTGCATGGAGCAAAATTTAATATGTTGAGCGAGGACTTAAGAAAATCAGTTGGTGATAACAATTATGTAAGTAACTTACAATTTTTATGTTAGATCTAATATTTACTTAAAACTAACACCTTAACTTGGTCGATAGCGGGTCTGCCTGCAGAGCTAAGGCGCCGAGTTTGATTCATGGCATGACCGAAAAATTTATCATCATTGTTTAAATGTGAGCTTCCCCTTTCAGAGTGCTGAATTAACGACAGGGGGCTGGATGTTGTGACTGGTCTAGATTTAAGTTAGTTAAATCATGTGCTTTTATCACTCGGTTCAGAAAGTATACATAAAATACCTCAAATAAATTAAAATTAGAAAACTATGCCTACTATTTCCTACTAGGCCTGTCCTTTCTAGCCATCCACAATTAACTATGCAGGAATGATGAGGACATAGGTATATAATTTCTAAAATTAAATGTTCTTGCATTAGTCTATGGGCCAGCCAAGATTTTGGTCTAATTTGGGGGTACTAATTTTACTTTATGCCACAGTTATATGGGTGTATAAGGATGACTAAAAACCATGATTGCCATCTCATAGTGGTAGCTAATAGAAATGGTGCCCAATCCAAGATGGCGGATGTTGACTTTTGAAAAAACAGCTGTATACAGGGTTCCTATGGTCTGGAAAGTCAGGGAAAGCCAGGGAAATGACAATTCATTTCACACTTCAGTTTCATTTGAAATTGTAAAACCGCAGAAGGAAGGTGTTGCCAAAAGTGAAAGTAGTGTAGTGGCTCGAAGAAACCCTAACACTTTTATTATGAAAGATAATATAAATAAGGCGGAAGTAATTCGGGCTTTGCAAGTTGTTGACAATAAAATGTTTTCAATTTGTGCAATAATTTTAATACAATTTTTCAGTTGATGTTTCCCAAGTGTTCCATTGCCAGTGTCTTTACTCTTGGTGGAGACAAGGCTGCATATTTCACTGTGCATGGCTTGGCTCGTTTTTTCATAACAATTTACTGGACCACTTAAAATCATGTAACAACTTTTTAATTTGTTTTGATGAGGCATTGAATGAAGTTATTCAAAGAGGGCAAATGGACATTGTATTCAGATTCTGGGACAAGGAACATCATAAAGCTATTGGTCATTGCTCGAACAGTGTTTTTTTCGATAGAAGCACCGCTGAAGAATTACTGAAGCATTTCTTGGATGGTAGTTTTCCTCTTTCAGTCTCTAAGTTGATACAAGTGTATGGTCCAAATGTCAATTTTAAGTTTATAACACTTCTTCAGGAACACATCAAATCAATCACAGACAATGAATGAAGTATGTATTTTGATAAATCTGGGGACATGTGAGCTTCATGTTGTTCATGGTTCCTTGAGAACAGGAGTGGAACCTGTCAATTGGGATATAAATTGCTTATCCGAAATAAATGTAATTACATTAATATTTCCACTTGAATAGTACCATAAAATTAAAGTGGAAATTTTGTGAGATGTTGGTCAGGGAACTTGGGAAAATAGAGAGGGAGATTTTTTTTAAAAAATACTGTAGGAACCCTGGTATATCTTGAAGTAAAGTTCTGATCTCAACATTAATTTTTTAAATGAAAGCTTAAAATTTGACCTATATTTAAGTTTTTTGGTATGTTCAACCTTTAATTGGTAAATTGTGGATTAGTCAAGATTTTGTAAGTTTTAAAAACAATTTAATTTGTTTATCATGAATTAACTAAAAACCTAGACATCTGAACAGAAATGGTTTAGAACACATATTTTAGAATAATCTTTTATATTTAATTTGCTATATTATACTTTACTGTTTTGACCTTTAGATGGCTTCAAAATGAATCAACTACGTAGACTGTAAAGCGAGTTTGTTTCCTAATGTTTCCTAGTTTTGACTATTTCTCTTGAAATAAGGGTCCGATTTCAACACTACTTTTTTTTTTAATGAAAGCTTACAGTGTTGCATATATTTAAGGCTCTTTAGAGTTTTTCAGTATGTACAACTGTTAATTGGTAAATCATGGATTAGTCAAGATTTTGTAATTTTAAAACAATTTATTTGTTTATCATGATTTAACTAAAAAAAACCCTAGACATTTGAAAAAAAAGTTTGGAACAAATATTCTAGAGAAATCTCTTATATTTAATTTGATTTATTATACTTTTGTGTTTTGGTTTTTAGATAGATGGATTCAAAATGAATCAACTATGTAGACTGTACAGCGTGTTTGTTTCCTAATGTTTCCTCGTTTCCGCAGTTGTTAAATAATGGATTAAAATCAATGATTATAAAAATTGATAAACATGTTATAATTTTTAAAAGCACATCTCTCAAAACATTTATTAACGGGGGGATTAATAATATAAAACAACAAGAATATAACTAATACGGTTACAACAAGCTAACACGTTAATTTGTTAAACTGAATTATATCATTTAAAAAATGTATAATCTGGTAATATTCCAAAGTTTAGTATTTTTACAATAGTTTTATTCATCAGCTTCACCATCATCACTTTCACAACAGTCACAAAAGTTTAAATCTTCTGCTACACATTCCTCAGGCTCATTCATGTTATCACACTTTGTCAGCTTACATGCCTCGGTACATTTCAACTGATTTACCATACACGTGCATGATGGCAGTTGGTACAACCTTAATCAAGAAAAACTCGATAGTTCCAACACTCCTTCAGGTGCTGGTGCTCCTGTCATCCACTTGATGCTAAGCTTTCCATCTTTGTCTAGCGTCCATCCATGATCTTCTGGTTCTGGAACTTCAGGAAAGTTCTCCAGACATCTCTTCCAAATAGCTGTTTGATAGTTGGCTCGTAGAAAATGTTGATGAAGATAGTCTTCACATGGAGGAAGCTGTGTTGACTCAACTGCACATTGTTGAGTTCAGAATATTTGGTATCTAACTTCATTGATATTTTCAGTTTTAATATTTCTTGAATATAGTTGACTTATAAACTTTTTTTTATCAAACAATGGTATTTGTTGTATAGTAAAAACTTTCTACCCAATATTGAAAACAGTAAAATGAAGTCATCATTTGTTTGTAGAATTTTCAGGGCTTTGAGCTTGCCTTGCCCAGAAAGAGCACTGACTGTTTCACAATCTGTCCATGCATGAAAACCAGATAATGCTGATTTAACGCAAGAGCCAACCACAGATGCAAGTTTCTTAGTGTATATTAACCTGACTTGACCACTTGCTCCACGTTTGATGTACAGGTTGCTCTCCCTACTGATTTCCGAAGATATATAAAGAGCTAAAACTAAAACGTCAGTAGCATCAGATATTTGGGAAGATACAAGATATTCCACTTCGTGGAAGTCACTAGCAGTTATTTTGATGCACGTTTTACAATAAGTAGCAAACAGTGTTTTATCACCAATCTTTTCCCTTCCTTTTCCTCTTTCCAACTCTTAACAAGGGATTTTGTTAGCTTGGACTTACTATCAGTGCTTTGTAGAAGACGTCTCCATTTGACAATTCTATGCGCACTTTTAATATTCTTTAAGAAAATTCCTTCCTCTGAACCTTTGCTAAGATGTTCTGCAGATTTGATTGATCTTTCGTTGTAAGTATCAAACACAATGTCACTTCTTTTACTGTAATAGCCAGTATTTAAGATCTGACTGAGGATAGTTCATCAAATGTCCTATTTTCTCCACAAAGCTTTTGAATCAGTGCCATTCCATCAATTACAGTGACTGATGAAAGAATATTTCCATCTTCAGGTGAAATCAGGCTCTCCGAGTGTTTCCTCGAAACTGCCTTGCTAGTTATTTTCATTGACCCATCAGTGTTGGCCAGACTCCCAAGTAAAGGGCACCAAGGGTGGCTGAACACGTCTAACATATTTACATGTCTGTTTGCTGCTGTGGGTATCATACTTGCATAAAGCTTATGGTCCACCTTAAGGATTACTTCTTTGCTATTTCCACTTTGTAGTAATGTAATATAGGATTCAGTTTTTGCAAAGATAGCCTGATCCAGTACCAGTTTTTCCAATTTAAACTGCGACTTAATCTGTACACATTTCATCAACATTTCATTAACAGTTAACATTCCTGTAGCAGGTTTGTTTATACACGGCAAGCATGCACCGGTATCTGCTTGAACAGCAACATTATTCCTAATCATTATTTTAAATTCGGTCCATGAACTAACACCCTGATTTTCTGGATTATATTGTTTGCTAAGTGTCCAAAATAAGTGATTTCTTTGGGATTGTTTAAAATTTTCTACACAATCATGAGGAAGATAAGCAGTAGTAATTGCAGGGGGGCTTATCCTATTCCCAACTATGTAGTCCTGTGTACATGGAACTAGCATTGAAATATTTCTTTGCTTTTTCCCCGGTAACTGTAGTTCCAAATCTTTGTGAAAAGCATGTGGCTGAGATATTTTGGAGTACAATACCAATTGACACGATGAGAAGTACCAGACCCACTTAATGTTTCCTCTATACGATCTGTATTATCATACACTACTATAGTTGTGTGACGATTGACGAGAAGCATAGCTTCCTAGCTTGCATGGACAACGTATGCGGCAGAGCATTGCGGGTTATGAATGGGATAGGCAGTATAGAGCAGCGTAAGTTCCATCTGCCCTTAAAACTGATTAGACTATACCATCAGGCGTTGCTTGGGTCCATAGTGGGATATGGAGCAGGAGTGTGGGCAAAACAACTGAGAGGGGACAGAGCTAAAAGTAAACTCAGAGGCCTTCAGAGGAAAATTCTCATGAAACTTTCTGGGGCCTACAAAACTGTACCAACAAACGCGTTGTGTGTCACCCGTTTGGCTCCTAGACCTAGAGATATGAAAGAGAGCCTCTGGATATTGGCTTGGAAACGGTAAGTTAGACAAAGTAATAGAATTAACAACTAATGGTGTAAGTACCAAGGATGATATAAGAGAGACCCTCCTGTGAGAGTGGCAAGCAGACTGGTAAGAGAGTACCACAGGCAGAAGGACATTCCAGTTATTTCCGAACATACAAGAAATACTGAGAATGAAGCATCTTCAACCTTCCCAGGGACTTGTCCACTATATCACAGGCACTATATCACTATATCCCTCTTTAGGATGAACTTGAGTGAAACCAGTCTTTGCTGTTGTGGAGGTGAGGCGACACCGGAACATGGGACATTGGAATGTATATTTATGGATCCCGGCACAGATTTATCTGATAGCCGAACCCTTCCTTCACCTCTGACAAGATGTGTATTAATCACAACTTGTGAATGTGAGGAATGCCAGGCCTCTACCGTGGTTCGGATTCCACGTTAAACTGTAGGTCCTCCATTTCATCTCGCAATCACCCTACCATTACACATTAGCGTAAGTGTGTATAACCCGAACGGGTAGTAAGACGCGGTGCTAATAATAATAATAATAATAATAATATATTTATGGAAAGGGAAAGAGCAGAGCTACTAGTGCCTAAACAGGCCAATGTCATATACCATATATTGAGGGATGTGGACCGGTGGAGCTACCTCGATGAGATAGCGTACAGGGTATCAAAAGCAGAAAGGGACAGACATATGGACGAACTAAAAGAAAGAAGACAAAGACAGCACCAAGACTTGAGACAAAACAGACAGGAAGAAACAACTGAGGAAGAAGTGATGAGTGAAGACAACGAAGAAGGAGAAGCAACATCAGACTTAGACTAGATGTTACCAAACTGGTGAAACAAAACACAGAAAGTGTAATAAAAGAGAGGGTGGACCAGATTTTGATGGACTCTGGATATATCTCTAGAGCTCTAGCCGAGGAAAGGCGTCTTAAGGATACCAGTGATGAATATCGCTGATGAACTAGGGACGCCTGGAATACCGGCTAGGGGAGAAGGAAGGTAAGTGGATACAGATGAGACATCGGAAGTTGTTCTTTACTCGAAGAAACAAGTGTGATGCTCGGCTGGAGCTATCGAGCGCTCCAGGGATGTCGACTGGCCACGGTAGGAAGTGACCAGAGAAGAAAAAGAAAATTGAACTCCCTACAAGGAAAAGATATAAAATGATTGTGT
This sequence comes from Timema bartmani, assembly GCA_902151455.1. Taxonomy (NCBI): domain Eukaryota; kingdom Metazoa; phylum Arthropoda; class Insecta; order Phasmatodea; family Timematidae; genus Timema; species Timema bartmani. The sequence goes on along the minus strand of CABFWB010005568.1, from coordinate 20,194 downwards.
AGACGACAGCACTAGGTATAATTTAGGTTAAGTTATATTTAAATCCAAAGCAGGCATATAAAAAAAATGTATATTGCCAAAATAACTTCAATAGGGAAAGAGGGACAAGTATAGTTATAATTTATCATAAATTAAATAATGGTATTGATATATAGTAGAAAGAACTGCTAACAGGCACAGGTTGAATTGGTAATGATCATTAACAGGAGAAGTAGTTTTAGTAGTAGTATATGTTTATATTTCAGAAAGTTTATGTGTAAAATTTTTAGATTAACTATATAGAAGGCATATTGTAATATGAACATAGCAGAAAAAGTCCTGATTTATAGTAAAATAAGATGTCAGGACAAATGTATAAGGAAATTGAGTGAAAAAAAAAACAACAAAAAAAGGCTTCAATAGTAGGAATACTGACATTAATACTGCTTGGTAGTGTTATTTTGCCTGCTCTAACAGTATTTAATTTCTTCATACACAACACTATCTATTTCCATAATTTTAGAATAGCTACATCTATGGCCTAGGTGATTTAAAATTGAAATTATCTCAAAAGTTTCCAGTCAGAGTCTTCACTGTCATTGCTAGAAGGACAAGTTTTGGAGTCAAAATGGTACCTTTGGAAACAGCATATATTATATCTTGTGAAATGGTCCACGCTAGCCTAGTCACACGAGGTGATGGATCTCCAATCAGGTTCTGTGAAAAGCTTATCAACGAGGGAAGTATAACCACATAGTTCATATCTTGTGGGAATGAAGGCCAGACATGGGTTTTCTCCATTTTTTATATATCTGCTTTTATCTGTTCAGCCACTTTAGGAATATGGTTTTACACTTCCTTTGCCAAGAGGTGCACTTCTAATTTGATTTTAGACCTCATATAGTTTGCAATTAGCAAGTCATAAGTCAGATTATCTGGTGAAATATATACCCTACCATCAACTTTAGCAAAATTTAAGGAGTAACCAAATTCTTTACTTAAGCTATGATGAACATTTTTCTTGGTCTAGATTGTTATTTCGTCAACATCATCCTTTAAATACTCAATTAAATTCGAAAGGAAATAACTCCGAGATTCAACCCTTGAGTTTGAGAATATATCCTCTCGTATAAATTCATATAATTTTTTATAAGCAACTTTTTCTGCTTCAATATATTTATCAACATTTTTAAGTTTATTAGGTCACAGACTTGTATAGCTAAAATAAAAATATGCATGATAACAAGCCTCTGCAGATACAATATCTCTTGATATGATGCCTATGATTTTTTTAACGCCCCTCTCAATAGTAATTTCACGCAATTTTTTGTCAGTTCTCAACTCTACAACTTGAGTAAGTGTTTCCCTTGTTCTGCCCCCTTTCTTGCATTTGCTTACTTTGTCACAAAAAACACAATTTCCCGTTTCAAGAGTTTTTCAGCCTGACTGGATGAGCAAGGCCTATTAGTTGATTCAGATAAGTCATGGGAAGATGATGATTCTGATTCTAATTTTCTCAAAGCATTAATATTGGTAAAATTGGCTCGATATTCTCGATGGATTCGCATAGCTACTAACAATTTGTCCAATATATCACTTAGACTTTTTATTGGTTCAAAATTTTTAATCACGGCAGCACTAAACAAGACTGTCCCAGAGCGTCTATTTTTTGGTGGATGCACTTCATTAGGGAATGCTGTCCTTCCACAAGTAATACACTTATCTGATTCACTTTCTGAGTTTTTACATTTTACTTCTTTCATAGTAGACATTTTAGATCTAGTAATTAACCTGTAACAAACACTAAACCGTGTGTTAATAGTTCTAAGAGTATCATTTAATAATAATAATAATAATAATAATAATAATAATAATAATAATAATAATAATAATAATAATAATAATAATAATAATAATAATAAT
>CABFWB010005568.1:0-15683 GCA_902151455.1 Timema bartmani | reverse complement strand
CGACGATGACGACAATATAAATAAATAATAAAGTAACATGGTGAAAAATGAATTGCCGAAATTGTGAATCATTAGCAGAGATATACGCTGTACACTCTACAGTCTACGTAGTTGATTAATTTTGAAAACATTTCAATGCCAAAGCACAAGTATAATATATCAAATTAAAGATAAAAGAATAATCTAAAATATTTGATCCAAACATTTTCTTTTCAGATGTCTAGGTTTTTAGTTAATTCACAATAAACATGTAAATTCTTTTTAAAAATTACAAAATCTTGACTTATCCATGACCTACCAATTAATGGTTGGATGTACTGAAAAACTCTTAAGAACCTTAAGTTTAAATATAGGAAACATTTTAAACTTTCATTTAAAAAAAAAATGTTGAAATCGGACCTTTACTTAAAGAGATATAGCGGTTTTCCAAAAGTCAACATCCGCCATCTTGTATTAGCCGCCATTTTTACTAGCTACCACTTTGGGATGGCAATCATGGTTTTTAGTCATCCTTATGCACCCATATAACTATGGTATAAAGGAAAATTAGTACTCCCAAATTATACCGATTTCTTGAATTTGACTAGCTGGCCCATGGACTACATAGCCTACATGCATATAGTGAAAGTGGCAAACCATTTATCGAAAACCACCCTTATCACACCCAGCAGGGATTCAAACCCTGACCTTCCGCTCATCGGCAAAACAGACTACAGTAGATAAACCTGACATTTGTCTGTGTGCCCACTGATGTGGGTGCTTACATTCTAAATTTAATATCTTATGTAAATATTTTGAAAACTAGGATTATTTACCAATCAATAACATTTACCCGCATCACTGGTCATATGATTGAACACATTACTCTTAAGTGTTGGACTGGACTGCCAATGATGGGGGAGAAAGGGTTTAAATCCTGGTCGAATGTACTAACGGTGCTGTTTCCTAAATGGTTTCCCACTCTCCCTCTACACAAATGTGAATACATTTCCTTTAAAATTGTACCCTATTCATCCATATCCTATTAGCATAATATAATATGTGGATAACCAGAACAGGTACTAAGACAGGACATAAAAATACTTAGAGCTACATTACTTGTGCACAAATTATATCTAATTAAAATGGTTTACCCAAGTTATTTCTTGACCTTTGTGTATGTAGATTATAATTTTTCCCCTACCTGCTTGCTAGGCCTGTTGTAGCTTCATATGTCTTATAATCTAACTTAAGACTAGGACAGAAACAACATCCAGCCCCCGGCTGTTAATTTATCAATGTGAAAGGGTAAAACCACATATCACCAATGATTAATTTTTTTCCCATGTCAGGAATTGAACCCGGGACCCTTAACTCAATAGACAGACATGCTATCTACAGAGCTAAGGTGTTGGATTGTATGTACATTATATATTAGGCCTATATAGCCTAGTTGTGGTTAAATGTAAAAAAAAAGACATAGGTCCTGAGCTTTGCCTCAACTTCACCCTTAATAAAGACAGGATCATAATATACTCTTGCAGACAACAAATCAAGAGTTTGAATCACAGTCAACAGAAGGAGGTTGAAAGAATCCACACTGTATTGGAATCATGGCAGTGTCAGAGCTGTAGATGCTCTCCTGCCATGCCTATTGGTGATACCACTCTTCCCAATGTTCCTGAAGAGACAATCTTGCTTAGACCCATCGGTCTAGTGTCCACTTGGTTTCCCGAGAAAAGAGCAACTCCACGCCAGCCCGGTATATGTGCAAGTAGTCAAGGCAAACTGACCTTGTACAATTCTGTGTTCACCAACCCAGAGCATGCATTGGAAGGCTTAGAATGTTTTTCACATATGTGGTAAGTTATAATTTCCTTAGGAACACAAATAGCTATGTTTTTTTTTTCAAATGCTGGTCATTTAACTCTTTACCTTCAAGTCCCGTGTTTGATTTGAATTTCTCTACACCAGTGATAAACTGTCAAATTTCAGGGAAAACCTAGAATAGTCAGCGAATTTGAAAAGTGAGAAAAATAAATCAGGGAAAAGTCAGGAAATTTGACCATGAAACAGGGAAAGTAAGGCATTATCTACATTAAACCAAAAAAGAGAAACTTCAATATATTACATTTTGCTAACTCCTTTTCATGATTGTAAAGGGCAATTGGTTCAAGTAAACTAATAATCAACCTTGGACACATTGTGTTGCTTTGATGATTTTATTCACTTTAACCAAGGTCAAATATTGCACACATATGAAAACTCTGTTTAGGTTTAACTGGAAAAGGTGAGTCACAATCACATTCACTAGAAAATAACCCCACAAGTATTTCATTACATTTACTTGCGGGAGTAATGAACAAAAATTGGAAAGCAACGACGATACTGTTAATTTATTATACTCAAATTCATTCCTCGCCAAGCATATGGAATCTTTTTATTTTGAAAATAAATTGATTATTGAATCCTTTTACTGTGATTGTCTCAAATATTTGGCATGTGGTTATGTTGACTTTCATTTTTGCATGTGTTTAACATTAATATTGATTTAAAAAAAAATTAAATAGTTAATCCAAATCATTGTAACACATGTTATAATCATGAACATTTTAAATGCTGTGTGTTTGTAAAACTCACAACTGTGAATATGGTGTATCAAATACAGTACTTCCTCGTATTCACTTGAAGTGTATATATACAATTGATAACATTGATAGTAAAATCAAAAACTACCAGCTCTTTAGTTTTTGAGCGTTTTTTTTGGATGTGGAAAGATAATTTGAAGCAAATGAACACATAGTTTTGTGGAGAAACAGGGAGAAACCATTAAGGGTAAAACTCTTCATTACATTTGGTTCCAATTTGAACCTGGAAACCAGAGCTGAGACTCATAAGTACAGGTCATGGCTAAATTATATTAGTTCAACTGTGCTGGCAATTGACGGTTCATCTCTATTTAGTAGTTTACAGTTATATAAATCGGTAAAATGTGATCAGGGAAAAAATAAACTTTTTATCTGGGAAACCTGGAAAAGTCAGGGAATTTGAAAAGTGAATTCCTGTATCCACCCTGAAGACAATATTCTCACATTCACCATTGCCGACGACTGGGAGGTTGAGGTTCGAATCTTGTTCTGGTGTACTGGAAATAGTGTTCCACTTGGGGTTTTTCTGACCCTTCTTCATGCACTTATGCAAGTGCATCTTCTTTAGACTAACTTAGTCATCTCTCTACCCCTTAAATTTAAATGTTCTAGTAACCATAGTGTTAAACATAGTAATAGTAATACTACCTGCTTCATTGATCGAATGGTCTAAGGCACCTTTTCTCAAAGTGTTCTTTTCAAAGCCCTAGGGCTCCCTGAGACCCTTTTAAATGTTAATACAGACTTTAGAATCATTGTGAGGCTAGATTTTATTTAATACACTTCAACCAAAATAAAATATTGCAACAAATTGAATGCCAGATCAGATAAGTTATTAAAATTCAGATGTCTTCTACTAACTCAGATGATATTCACTAAAAAAATAAAATATTTTGGCGTTATTTGAGATAAATACTAAATGAATTAACATATAGATACATATTTACAAAATTTATAAAAACCTTTAAATTCTAATGCGGTAAATACTAATAGGTAGAACCCAGATTAAAGTATTTTGAATCTATGCAATAATATTTAGGAGTATAAAATGCTTCTGTGACCAAAATATTTGAGAACTGCTTTTCTAAATAAAGCATAACTCTTTCATTAGACTAGACTGCAGGTAATAGGGAGATCAGGGTTAAAATTTCACTCAAGTGTACTGAGGGTGTTTTTTCCTTAATGATATTCCACTCTTCCTCTATGCAAATGCAGGTACACCTCCTTTAAATTCAACCTTATTCATTACTAACACATTTGGGCAATTAGAACAAGACGCGGTGCTAAAAATAAATTTAAAAAATAATAATTAGGCTTGTATAAAAAAATAAATTGCTGTGAGATTCCTCATCTTTCCCTTAAATTGTGTGACCACAAGTGCAGGTAATACATTTTTTATAAACTAGCCAAGTTTATTTGGTAAATTATTATAGTTGGATTGTAGACATATTTAAAACATTCTACTTTAATTTTCTATTAAAAGTTTTGGGTCATTATTTAGGATACTTTTCTACTTTCACAAGAATGATTCAACTCATGTGCGTGCCAAAGTGTCTCCTCCACGTCTAAATGGTGCTCGCACAGGTGTGTTTGGTACTCGCTCACCACATCGTCCATCACCCATAGGGCTTTCATTGGTCAGCATAGATAAAATAGATGGTAAGTTGAATATTCCACTATATACAACTCATTAGAATATTTATTTTATGTGTGTGTGTTACTTTTTTATGTTGGCTTCACTCTTCACAAATTCAAATTCTTAGAGGTTTTTGTTCTTTTAACTTTGTCTTACTTTGTTTTTTCTTGATATATTTAGGTCTATCTAACACACCATCATTTTAATTAGGCCCACTTATTTTCAGCTTACTAAATCTTTGTCTTCAATAATTGTTATTGTTGCTGTCATTAATTTTGGGTGAGTGTCTTTTGGTGCTAAAATTATTAATGAAACTGGCGGAGAAAAAATGTATTCTATTTTGTTCAAAGCGTCTTTGACCACTAGAAATATTAAACAATAAGGTTAAAGATAACTTATGAACAATATTTATTTTAATTTCGGTATCAAATATTTTTAACCTCTTGCTTTATGTAGTTAGAATATAATTAAAATAGAATATTTGAATAGAGACTTATGTATTGCTTGTACAAAGCTATTCACTAATGAGATTATTAATCAACACTGTGGAAACATTTTTTGGCCAAAATGTAATTTGAATGAGAATTATTTGTATTACGGCAAAGTATGCTGTAAGTAGGGATTTTTTCTCCTTAACAAAGGGCTCCTAATTCATCTCCTAGCTAGAATTTTTTTTATTGTATATTTGGGTTTGTTCCCTTTAATTTTTTGTTTAATTAATGGTCTGGGATCTGGTTGTACTTGTTCTATGTATCGAATCATATTACTTAATATCCAATATCGCCTCAGGACCCGATGTTTATGGGTTCAAACCCAGCCGAGGTCGACAGATTTTCCTTAAGCCATAAAAATCTGTAACACAACTTGCTTTGGAAGGGAACTAAAGCTTTCGGTCCCAAGTTGATTGCGGCATGTAAAAGAATTCTGGAAGGTATGTGAAAGTACCTTTTCTGGCAAAATTGATAGGCCCTTTTACTTATAGCTAATAGAAATTCTTGTGTGCTGACATAATCAGTCGATTCGGAAATTGCACATTAAATACCGAGCAATTAAATAAATACCATCCAATATCTAGAATATGATTGGACTGCCAGTGATGGAAAGTTTGAGGTTTGAATCTCAGCCAAGTGCCAAGTGGCTTTCCACATGTGATTTTTCAATATGATTTCCCCCTTCAAACAAATTAAGGTGCACTTTCTCTAAAACCACCTTATCTTCATACCTCATAAATTAAGCCACTAATAACTAGAGATGGGTTGAATCTACATTTTTACAAATTCAAATCTCAAATTCGATTCTTCATTTTACCTCGAATCTTGAATTTGAATCCGAATCGTGGAAAAAATTATGATCATAAGAGGAATATAACAGAATTTCTAATAGATAATAGAAATAGTAACTAAATGTTTCATTTTATTGTTAAAATGGATTCATCATAACACTCATACCTTCATTTAAGTGTTTTTTTTTAGCTTTGCATCTTACTACTTGTTCAAGCTATACACATATATATATAGGCCTACTAATTTCGTTAGTGTGTTAGGGATGAGGAAAGTTGAATTTAAAGGAAGTGTACCTGCATTTATGCAGAGGCAGAGTGTAAAAACATTTAGGAAAAACCACCCTCATTACACACCTGACCGGGATTTGAACCATGATATCACTGTCATCAGCAGTCTAGTCTAACTTGAGAGTGATGCCTTGGACAATTTGGCCACCGAAGCAAATGTTAAATTAAGGGCCTGGGGTATGATATTTAAGTTTATCCTATAATTATGATGTTGGGACTGAACCACCAATCAGCAGCATTAGAGATCTAAAACAAATTCCAATTCTAAATTTTTATAAACAAACATATTTTTATTTTTTTCAAATATTTGAATCCTCAATTCTAGATATTATTAAGTATTTAAGAGATTAGAGGGTTTGAGGATCTTCTCCTGACCAATAACCTTGGTGTTTAAGTGTAAGAATTTTAACCACCAATAGGCCTGTCTACTTGCATTAATAGCACACTTTATACATATAATTTTTTATTTGTTTAAGCTACTGTTTAATTATTTTCTTTTATCTTTGTGCAAAGGAGCTACAGTGTATTTCTCGGGTGTGGACATGGTTGATGGTACACCAGTAATAGACATAAAACCATTCATCCCCCAGTACGACAACCCTGTACATTATGAGTCACCCGATTCAACAACTGTTCCTTCGTCACGCCTAATGGATGGTCGAGAGGCAGAGAATGAAACTCCAGCCAGCGTGAGTGCTGGTCATACAGACAGTGTCGGTACAGTTCTGTCACTTGGTAATTCAATGGATAGGTCATCTTTGCGGGTGGAAAGTCGAATTGGGGAGAGAGAGGCACCCGACGGCGAGGAGGAGATCAGTTCCCCTTCAACTGCCACAGCCAGTATTTCTGTACAAAGTGAAAGAACTTCAGTCTCACCTTCAACTCAGGTGACATTTTATAGTCTTTTTATTTTAATTTTTTAAGTAGGTCTAGAACTTTATCAATTTTTAATTTGTTTCAGGCGAAGAGGGTGGGAAATAAGGAAATGATCAAATTAGTATGGGTTGTCAAAATACCAAACTTTAAGGAAACTGGAGCTGTAGAGTCGGTACACTAGGCCTTCGACTTTTATTCCTCTATTTTTCTACTGTCTGACTACAACTCCTTCGGAAATGGCTAATGTATATTAATTAGTAATTATAAATTTACTGCAGTAAACTGCTCTAATACATAAGTCTTATGACTTTATTGGAAACTTCTTTGGCATTTTGAATTTATATTTGAATACATTTGTCAATCATAACTACAAATATTGGTTCTAAAACATAAAAAATAAATCAAAATGACATTTATCATATATTTTTATAATATTTTAAGTTTTTATTTTGAAGGTAGAGTCAGTACATTTTACTGAGTCATCATCATCATAGTTGATTGTTTCCAGCCTGTGGTCGGTTCAGTTTAGTAAAATGACTCCATCTTCTTCTATCCTTCCACCACGCTTCCTCCTTTAATTTCTTCCATTCTTCAACTTTCATTTGCACACTTTGTGTTATCTGCTCCTCCAATCTCTTTTTTGGCCTCCCTTTTATTCTTTTTCCTACATACTTCATTTCAATCATTTTCTTTGGCATCCTCTCCTCCATTCTCATTACATGCCAACACCATCTCAGTCTTGCTTCATTGAGTATCTTATATACTCCTGTACCCCAATTTATCCCCGGATAACTTCATTCCTAATTTTGTTTCTCCTCATGACAGCTAACATGCTGCTCACAAACTTCATTCCCATATCTTATAGAGAAAGTAATTTCAATTCCATTTTTAATGCTTATAAAAGTTGATGTTCACTAATTAGGGGGTAGAGCAAAGAAGTAAAATAAGAAAAATGTTATTCCAATATAAACTAGTGATATGCGAGAAACACTTTTTCAATTTGAGATGATATTGAGACGAGAATATGAAAAATTATCGAGATGCGAGAGCAAGAAAACTTCTTTTGAAAGTACAAAAATGTCAATTATGTTTATTTATTAAGAGCATTCATTATAGCAGGCCCAACTCAGCTACTTGCGCGCATCTGTGTTTGTATCTGTGTGCATGAGGTATGGGAGTAAAAGAAAACTACAATATGCCAGAAATGTGTGCGTGCATTCATATTTGAACTATTACTCAAAATTTTCCGTGGTGACAATGGGGGACAAAGTGACAAAGTTTCTTGTTAATAACCACAGCATGTCCTTATTATGACAGAATGAAGATTTGTGCACAGTGCCAATCTGTGAAGCCATTCTAAAATGCTCAAAAACAACCTTTTCAAGCAGTTTCTATCCAAATATCATTTAATATTTCAATAATGTTCAGTATTAGGAACTTCTCTTAACTCTATCTCCATTAATGTTCAATCAGAAACTATCCACGTGCAATAATGTTTGTGTACATTTACGATTTCTAGATGACTGTATCACACAGTTGATTGGCATATGATGTACGCTTTTAAAATAAATATATAGTTTATAGAGTGCTAAAGTTCCGTTTGACATTTGGACTGGTGCTTGCTTTAGATTCATTCTAACACTTAAGATGTATACATCTCATACACATTTTAAACGCAATAAATAAATTAGTGATGGTTGCACTGTATGCTATTTATAATTTAATTTTGTTGTGTAACAGTTTATAATGTCAAAGTTTGATAGTATTTTTAGGTCTTGATGGGTATTATTAGAAATAATAAATTATTGGTGTGGTTTATAACTTTCCTAGGGCAGTTATTTTTTTTCAAATTCCTTAAATTTTTGAGATTCTTTTTTAACTTTCAAGACGAGATTGAGATATTTTTTTCTCGTCTCAATCGATATATTTTTGAGTCTCGCACATCCCAAATAAAAACATGTAGCCTGCATAGTAGCATTTTACAATGGCAGAAAACCCCATCCGCAGTCATCTGGAGCGATTCTAGAGGGCTACCATTTAAAACCAATTGTCAAAAATTATTTACCATATCATAACATTGGCATATATACAGCCAATGGTTCATTATTCGATTCTTGAATACAAGTGATCTTAACAATTAAACTGGTAATATTCATGGTTGCCTAGGCTAAACAAACTTCTTGCGATAATGTTTTGCATTAGCAACTATTATATTAAAAAATTGAGTTTTAATACATTTTGTATGTCAGAATAATGTTTTGTTTTGTGACCAAATAGTCAATTATTAAAGAGTTATCACCCTCTAGTTTGTCTAATAATTTACTTGGTCGCAGGTTCGAGTTCCTTCATGGATTACACAGCCACCAGTCTCCAAACTCTCTGTAACATTCACTGATCGTGCCAAGGCACAACTTGAAGAGATCAGTTGTATTTCTGGGACAGTGGAGAGTCCGCTGGTATCAATCAAGAACGTCCTCCAAGAAGATCCACGCTCAGTGTACCTACGGGAGAGATGGGGCAATCAGTTTTACACCTTTTTGATCTGTAACCTGCATGTGAGTTGCAAGTTCAACGATTGTGATCACACGGTGGCGGTGTTCCAAGTCAAGTCTGCAGGCAAGCTCTGTGAATGCGGTCAGCCTCAGTGGCAATGTAGTGTACATGGTACATCTTGCTAAAATTATTGATATATGTTTAAGGCTGAAAAACTTCTCTTGTCTTAAGGGACTGTGCTTAAATTATGTAAGGTTTTTTTAAAATAATTTTTGAAACGCCCCCTCCTACGTAAGGGATTGTAAGATTTTATGTCACTGCCCACTCCCTCCCCCTTCTATCTTACACAATTTTTTACAATTCTATAAATTAGATTATTTTAATAGTTTGATTATTTGTATTTTTACTACTAATGAAATAAAAAGTTAGTTCATGAATATGATAATTAACTATCTTTTTGCAAAATATGAAGTCTGTATTTTAATTGTTTCTGTAAAACAGTGAAAATTGGTAATTGAAATGGGTTTAGTCAATTAATGAAAATGAAACATTTCAGAATTGTCTGGAATATTTTTAGATTTTGTTTTACCATCAACAACGATAAAAAAAACTTTATGTAATTCTGACTCTCCCTTTCCCTTTGTAAGAAAACGTAACAAAATACTGAATGCCTACTCCCTTCTGGCAAAACACAAAATTTAAGAGTGGCCCCATGAATCTGAAATAGACTGTTATATAGCACTTAAGTCACTAAAGCAATGAAGTTTGGAATTAAAACTAAAAGGCAGTAAGAAATCTCAATTGAAAGTATTCAGCCAGAGCTCCAAAAGTTCTTAATAGGCATTTCAAACACATCATTTTGGGTTTAATTGACCAAATATGTAAGTATAATTCAATTTATTTAACCATATATAAATAGCTTGAAATCAAAGCCATGGTTTTTAATTATATTTTAATATGGTTATAAAATGTATTATAATACTTTACCTTTCTTCATATATCACCCATTTACATTACATTAGGGGTGTGCAAAGTTCACATTTTCAAATTGAATACCCGCCTCGGTGGCGTAGTTGGCTAACGCGCCAGTCGTGTTGAGCTAGACCGCCGAGGACGGGGAGATCGAGGTTCGAATCTCGGTCGGGTGAACTGGGGGTGGTTTTTCCTAAATGGTTTTCCACTCTCCCTCCACGCAAATGCGGGTTCACTTCCTCTAAATTCAACCTTCCCTATTCCCAATCCATTAGTGTAATTAGTACTTAAGCGTATAACCCGAACAGGTAGTAAGACGCGGTGTTAAGTATTATTCAAATTGAATCAAACTCAAATCAAAAATATGAAATATTCTTAAAACCAAATCGAAGCTCATATATTTTTTGTTAGTATATTTGAAAGAAGGTATAGGAAAGGTGGATAGAAACATATAAAAGGGTCGAACACAATATGGCTTTTACTTTTCATTGTAAACGCCATATTGTGTTCGTACCTTTTATATGTTTCTATCCACCTTTCCTAGACCTTCAAACCTCTAAATCAAGTTATTTACACAACATACAATTCAATTAATATGTTTTTCTTATTAATATAGATTTATACTGTACATAACAGCTCAAAATGGCAATAATTGGACATAAATTGAGTATTTTAGCTCTGAATATTTTTTATTGCCAAAGCCTAGTAATTGTTTTAAGCTGCAATTCTTTTTCGAAGTGAAGTTGAAGGTGATACTTGTTTTGAAGCTTTGCACACCACTACATTACATCATAATTTTGTTTTCGGTTATATATTATAAACAAGCTAAAGGAACCTCTAGATTACAGTTTGAAAAATAACATTGCATACACACTAGTTTTTATATTGTTTCTGTACGCTGCATATCCACAAACACACTGGTAAATAAGAAATTGATGACTACCAGATTGTTGTAAACATTGTTTACAGTAATTTTGTTTATTCCACTTTTGCCAACGTTTGATGTTATGGAATGTACAAATGAAAGGTAAAGCAGGAAGTCACGCTACACATTTTCGAGGACAGTTACTTTTATATCTCAAACCACATAAGGGCCTCAACAAATACTTGTTTTTTTATTAACTTAAATATGCCTGATACTTCTTTTAATCACAATATGAAGTACATCAGCATGATTGTCTAACAGATGGAAACACTCAATTAGAGTTAAAATTGGACTTTGTCCCTTTTTTACCTGTACCCTTCAAATATGAAGTACCTATCAGAAATCAAGACACCAGTAGACACTTTGATACAACAACTATTTATATATGAAAAACAACTTTTTGCTTTTTGAGATATGACAAAAACTACATAATGTGTTTTGCAACTATATTGATTCTTGATGAAATTAGTAGATTATTAAGGAGTTGGAATTCTGTGCTGGGGGTATGGGGTTCAATCCTCGATCCCGGGACAGATTTATCTGATTGCCAAACCCTTCCTTCACCTCTGACAAGACGTGTATTAATCACAACTTATGAATGTGTGGAATGCCAGGCCTCCACTGTGGTTCGGATCCCTTGTTAAACTGTAGGTCCTGTTTTCAACTCACAATCACCCTACCATTACACATTAGCGTGTGTATAAACCGAACGAGTATTAAGACGTGATGCTAATAATAATAGTAGATTATTGGTAACTTTATTCAGTATATGTGATGTATTTCTCTGTCTCCATAGCATTCATTTATTTATACAAGCCTTTTAGTTTTAATTTTCCACTTCTTTGAAATGGCTGAATAGGCCTATAACATTTAGGCTCTGTATCTTGTCTTGCTTCCCTGAATGAAAGCAGGATTGCTGAACGATTTGCAATGGATTTGTAATTTCATGGCTTTCACATTGAACTGTCACTTACAAACAGAAAATGTTATCATTTTTAATCTTTTATTGTATGTTGGCTTGTAAGACGGGGGGAAATGAAAAATAGGTAATAAATTGTTAAATGGTTGATTTAAACTAAATATGTTATAGTTATATGAAATGCACCCAAATTATTTGGTTAAATTCTAAGGTTGAACAAAATAACATTTAACGCAATTTTATTTACATGTATGCTTTATCTGCTTGATATTTTAAAACTATAAAATATATTTTATACAAGTAGTAGGCTATAGAGAAAGACTGAATATTTGAGTTTTTATTTGTCTTTACACTCTATTTAATTTTTATCACTTTTATGTATAGTCACTCAAAGTTTAATTCAAAGTCCCACTGTTTCACTTATTACAGCTTTTGAGTGATTGTGTTGACATCATCACTTGTACAGCTTTTCTAGAAGCTATGTGTGGAAATGCCTAATTTATTGCTAATCTCTAATCTCCCACCCTGCATGATTTTAAACTATCACTTTACATTTTATGCAAACAATAAATAAAGCACTAAAAGGTTAATATTATATACATACTGTACCTAATCACGCTGTTCCCTTACAGGGTAGGTAAGAAATTGTCCCTATAGCTCAAAAAACCACAACTTTGTACTTAATCCAGCCTCACTAATTTTATACACACTTCCTTATTCTTATATACTCCCTTCGCTTCAACACCATCCATACACTTAGTCATATATGCTCTTTTATTCTTAAAACTCCTAATATTGTTGATATTAAATATTTGAAATTATTAAGGTTGCCTTTTCAATCTAAACCTCCCCATCTTGTATACACACTTCGTACAAAAAATGAAGGCAACCCAATTCACGTCTCTCCGGCACTGTCACTCCACAAAAAGGGTTGGTGGGGAGAGTCCGTCAGTCCGCTCAACCCCTAATTTCCTTTTCCAACGAAGAAAAGATCCTCACTGCTGGTTGGTTGCTAATTGCGCATAAAATTCCCTTTATTCGGTTTTTCTACTGCAGATAAGCTAAAAAAAATAGAGCCACACTAACGATCAAAATAAAAGTAAGATTTAGAAGAATGTGGTTTTTGACATCAATGGCTTTAAAAAAAATGTAAAATACTAATCCACAAAGTTAAGTTCCTGAAATAAAGTTATTAAACTGAAACATTATATACATTATGCTTACAACTTTGGCTTCTTAAAAATATAATAAAACCCCAGACATCACTTATAACTGGGTCTCTATAGGGAGAAACCTCTTTTTACTTTAAGAGGTGATTGTATTATATTTGTAAGAAGGTATAGTAAAGGTGGATATAAACATATAAAAGGGGACGAACACAAAATGGCAAAAAGTCTTTTATATGTTTCTATCGACCTTTCTCTTTCCTGTCTTGCACTGGCTCCTTAACTCTTCCTCTCACCCCCTCATTTCTCATTCTATCACTTCTTGTCACTCCTAAAGTACTTCTAAGAAATCTCATTTGACAGGCGTGAATTCTGCTTTTCTCCTGCTTCTTCCATGAATTTAGTTAATTGATAAAAATATGCATGAGAAAAGTGAATACACCTGAAATGGTCGAGAACTAGGGGGTGAAATCTCAAACCACTTTACATGCTAACTCATAACTCATAATGAGGGTAATTTTTCATCTATAGTTTAAGGCAGAGTCTGTGATGGAATTTGTGATTGGTTTGTTTAGTACAAACAAATTTTAGTCATAAAATTTTGGATAAATCACAAGAATAGGGATATAAATTATTGGTGGTTAAAGGTGTATAAATTACATATATAATTCACCTGAGGACGGGGAGATTGAGGTTTGAATCTAGCTCGGGTGAATTGGGGGTGGTTTTCCCTAAATGGTTTTCCACTCTCCCTCCACACAAATGTGGGCTCACTTCCTCTATATTCAACCTTCCCAATTCCTAACCCATTAGAATAATTAGTACTTAAGCGTATAACCCGAATGGGTAGTAAGACGCGGTGCTAAGTATTATTATTACATATATAATTCAGATAACAACACCAAAACTTGCATAATCTACTTTACTTAGACCCACATTTGTCTGACACCTTAGCTCGACTCATGGCATGGCCGAAAAACTTATTATTGACGAAATGTAGATTTTCCCATTCACAGTGATGAATTAATGAATGGTGGATGGGTGTTGTGTTTGTTATAGATTTAAGTTAGTTTATAAGTCATGTGCTGATATAATCACTAGGTTCAGAAAGTGCAAGTTCATCATCATCAACTGTTTCCAGCCTGTGGGTGGGTCAGTTTAGTAAAAGGCCTCCATCTTCCTCTTTGTTAAATACCTCAAATAAGTGAAAAAAATGAAATGTATTACAGTTGAAGATATCAACATCACATTCATATTTACTAACAACATAATTCCTGACTAGAAGTAGGAGGGAAAACTCGCACTTTTACCCAAGTTGGAGTAGAAATGATTTAGATGGACAGTACAAATTTGACTGCCACTGGAAGTTTCTTTGGGTAATAGCTAACTGTTGTAACTAATATCCTGTTTTTGTTTGGGCTGCACCATTTATATTGTAAGTCATGATATCTGATAGAAAACATGAGCATCTGTGTTTATATATATATATATATTTAGATGTTAAGATTGGGAGCCTGTCTAGATTTGATAATAAACAGATTTAGATAATCCCATAATTGGCCTTTATATTTGTTATGCATTACCCCTTACCCCCATTCAGGCTAATTGTATATTTACACAAATGTGGCAAATATTAGGAAGGTAGAATTTGATGGAAATATCCTAATTTGCACATAGGGAGGGTAACAAATCAGTTAGAAACAACACTCTTAGTAATCTTATCCATGATCAGGATTTTAACCAAAATATCCTCATCAGCAATCCAGTCTAATGGGGACCCTACATTATCATTAATATTAATACTATTGGCAATAATATCCGTCAATATAAATGAGACATTATACGATCAATATTTTCAGCTCACTTTTGTGCATAACATTGTCATGAAAAAACCTTCATGTAAGATGGACAAAAAACAAAAGCGTGTTTAGCTTTAATAATTTTCATAGGCACGAAGCAAATGGTGGGATGAAAGTGTTAGCTAAAGGAATGGTTTAATAAACAAAAACTATATTCACATGTTAATTTGTTCATAAAATTACAACTAACTGATGCAAACAATTTTCATAGTTTTTTTAATGAGCAATATTACTGTATATTCCAGAATTTACTATGATAAGTAAAGCCCTACTTGACAAGGAAGAACACAAATATGTGGAACTGTAGATCTACCGAATCAAAGTGAAACAGACCATGTGACCACCAAGTCGGGTGCATGCTATATAGAGTATTCTGTATGTGTACTTTCTGTGGAAATTTTGCAATAATTTTGAAACACATTGGTGATTGATGTTGCACATGCTTGAAGTGTTTTTGAATGGGAGTAATCATGATGAGAAAAATGAACTTAACATATCTATCCTCAATACAATTATCTCAAAAATTTAAAAGAGGTTTTCCTTAAAGATAAATGTATATATTTACATATTTCCATTTCCCTTTTTGTTATTTGTTCCTTTTACATGTTCCTATCAAGTGTCATATCATTCTTGACCTTTT
>CABFWB010005567.1:13853-43362 GCA_902151455.1 Timema bartmani | reverse complement strand
AGCACAAGGAGGTGTTTAAATAGATACGCCTCTAGTGATCCATTAACTTCAATTATTGAATGAAATAATTAAATAATAAATAAATGAACTGCAGAAATAATAAATCTGCTAAGCTGGAAATTTGCTTGGCTTGACCACAACACAGTTAAATAAATGAACTACATTTCCTGATCTAAAACTAAAAACAGGAAAGAAAATATTCAAATAAATTAACCTTTCATAAATATTTAAAATGTTATGTGTCTCACTCTCGTGTTAGACTGGGCTGCTGATGACAGGTAGATCGGGGATCGAATCTCGGTCGGGTCTACATAGAGTGATTTTCCTAAACGGTTTGCCCCTCTCCTTCCACGAGAATGCGGGACTACCTCTAAAATTCTTCCTTCCTCATCCCTTGGAAATTATTTTATTTTCACTCCTGGCCAGTGCGTGGATAAAATTATTAAAACGTGTTAGTATTTGTCTCTTTTATTTTCAAAATCGTGCTGACTGACCTTAAAGCGAGTCGTTGGTCTTGATCTCTTTGGAGCACCACGTCCCGACATGTAGCTGCCTTACCTTGATGAATTACACTATGGCCTTATCTTACAAGCCACAGCATAGTGTAATTCATCGAGGTAAGCATGTTACGAAGTGTGTATGCAGACGTATAAAATATCAATTTCTCTTATTCGCGATCTTTAGTTAAGACCTTTTGACAGAGATATTAACTAGAATTAATAAAATAATATATTCTGACATCACTTCACGAGCAGCCGAAAATAAACACCTAACAAAGATGGCAGTTGGATGTCAAAGCTTGTTTGATCAAATTTGTGCACCTCGGGAAACATATCCTCCCGTTACTATCGGCGTCTTAGACCAGTGATACTTAAGTGATGAAACTTATTTTTGGAATTCTTCCCTCCCCGAATCTGCTATAACATCGTCGTTCGAGAGATTAACATTTCTACTCACTCTCGTTTCGAGAAGTCATCTTTCACACGGATCACTCCCTCCCCTCTCTCTACTATATTAATTTTCTTCCTTCCCCGTTCCCCCATTGATCCAACCATTAATCCCCATTTCCTTCCTCTTTCGTACCACGGCCTTCTCGACCGAAAGCTGCATGTTCATTCCCCCCTTCCTCTCGCTATCACGGCCTACACGATCAATGCTGCTTGTTTACTCTCAATCACTTTCATCTCCCCTGTGTAGCTAGTCATGGCCCCCTCGATCGATATCTCACTGTGCATCCACTGCGGGGCTTTCTCTCTCTTTCTGACACGCACCAAACTGCTTGGTTCGGACTAGTCCTGGACCTTGTATTAAAATGCCGGTACTCTACAACTGTGATACCCAGGCATAAGTTTGTTCGTCTTAACTTGAACTCTCGAAAAGTTACTAAATTCTGAAATAGCTACATATTTAGTTACCTACTCACAAAAAATGTGGGATTCTGAATGTGCACTCTAGTCGAAAGGACTAAACTATTGTGTGTGTAGAAGACTACAACTTTGCATACACACAAAGGAGACTCTAGGGGTGTCCACCTGATGGTTATTTTTATTTGGTTTAAAGGGTACAAAGTTTGGATGTAAAATACTAGTCAACCAATAAAACATATTTATTATTACATACAGGTGGAAATATTTTTAAAAACATCTGAACAATAAGAACTTTATTAATTTGATTTATTTGTCTTATTTCAACGTTGTCAAATAACAGATATAGAGACAATATTGTGAGTAACAATAATAAAATTTGATTTGTTCAAAGACAAACCTGGAACTCTTACTCATCAAGTATTTATATTTGGAATTATTACATATATCTGTAAGGGACCTGGAGGTCTAAGGGTAAGGTGTCGGACTTGTGTGTTAAGGGTCCGGGGTTCAAACCCTGGTCCCAGCTCAGATTTATCCAATTACCAAACTCTTCCTTCACCTCTGGCAAAGTGTGTGCTGGGCCCCCACTATGTCCAAGAACTCCAATTGGTTGGGTATCTAGTATTGAGTGTTGCTGTCCCAGGTTAGTTTAGTAAGGTCCATCTACCATAAGAGTGTAGTTAAGTAACAGACCTCAGATCTACTCAGGCCCGGTTTGGGGGCCCTATGCCAAGTACGTCTTGGGGCCCTTAGAAGTTCGTTCCCCAATGAATGGCTATACATTTTACATACACATCATACATTGATCATTTTATTTCGAGACAAACTTTTTTTGCAAACAATAATCAATTGTGGTGAGTATTGTGAGTTTTGTTACTAACACTAATAATACTGGACATTATATAATTATCAACTATTTCAGTGTAATTGTATTTTATGTAGTCCACCGTCTACAGATAAAATAGTTTTAGTATTAGTATAGTCAATTTTTTTCATAATTTAAAACTTTTTTTTTTGCGTTTTTCTCCCGTCGCATTAATTTAATTCTTCAATTTTAGTAATTTTACTATTTTAACTCAGAAATGATTGTCAATAGAAAATCAATGTATATTTTTCTGTCAAAAGTCAACGGTACCATCTGCAGATATGTTGTATTTCCGGTTTGCGAAAAGCAAAGTTGCGTTAATTTTTTAGCACAGACTGCCGGGCTCCACGTAATACCAGGCTATCAGCGCCCCTAGCGGCGCATATCAGGTACAATAAATTAACAGACAGGGATTCGATTAGGGAATTTCTAGTTTAATTTGGAATACATTTTACGGAAAAAATAAAAATATTGGAATATTTTACTATCACAAAATAAATATGACAAGTCAAAGTGATTTATTTGCGAGGCAGGCGGGAGCCCCTGTGCACGGCACGTTTGGCACATGCCTTATTCCAGGCCTGGATCTACTTTCATGTATTCCTACACCAAACCACATGATCTGCGAGACCGTTTGGATGTTCCTTTCTTGTGGAAGCGGCGTCTGTGGTTCAATTAAAAATGTTTAAAACACGAGAGCTTTCAACAGGCAACATTCTCTTCACAAATTAAGATGGCAAACCAGGTGAAATCAGGGTGGTTGATGTCAAACAAACCGTTTTCGGTTGTGTTCATGCGCATGTATTTACAAAATAAAAAGTTTGATTTTGGAACAAATATTTTGTATGACTTTTTATCTAAGTTATAAAAAACACCTCTTTATTTTGGTGTCCAGCTATAAGAAGATGCAGGTGAGTATAATAATTTAATATTTATTATTTCCTGTTCTATAACATTTTTGTGTGACCACAGCCACGAAACAAATGGTTAATAGTTATATTTATAATAATTATTATTATTATTATTTCAATTAGTGATGAAAAGGTCAACTATACAGTAATCCTTAGGGAAGTATTATTATCGTATTTCTTCAATTCTAAGACGCCATCGATTCTAAGAAGCACCTTCATTTTTAATTACAACCAACAGAAAAAATCCTTGATTCTAAGAAGATAAATAAGAATAAAACGCTAAAATACTCTATTTATAAGAAATATTGTTATTATAGAATTAAATTTACTAACAACAATAGTATGATTTTTATTAGTAGTTATGTTACTCTCCCTTCCTTCTGAATCAGTAAGTCTGATTCTTCTGAGCCATCTTTATCTTCACTAGACCATGGTTTAACGTCTTCTCAGCTATAGTTTGCAATAAAGAACTCTACCAGCTGTCACCTACACACACTCCCACCATAGATGAGCTATAGTTTGTAAGTCACAGAGACTAGCCTCCCTTGATAAGTCCACAATCTGTGGCCCAACTGATCCCTGGCATCTTGCACAATCCCCTGACATCTTGCACAATCCCCTGAAATCTTGCACAGCCCCTGAAATCTTGCACAGCCCCTGAAATCTTGCACAGCCCCTGACATCTTGCACAATCCCCTGACATCTTGCACAGCCCCCTGACATCTTGCACAGCCCCTGACATCTTGCACAGCCCCCTGACATCTTGCACAGCCCCTGACATCTTGCACAGCCCCCTGATTAGGAGAAGTTGATTGGCTGCCGAAGCCTCATCCAGGACGCGATGAAGTTACTAGAGCAATACGGCAGAGGGAGGGGGTGTTAATTTCCTGTCCGCCCGGCCAGTAAACAACGCAGAGTAGATTGTGATGAAACCTTGGGATGACGTCATGGGGTGAGCTGGTTGCTGGTGTCAGGGGAAACTGTTGTGTGTGGTTGAGAGATTGCTACGCGGACTAAATCTCACGCTTGTATTGTTTGGCTACGGGGAGTTAGTGTACCCGAACAAAGGAAATCGCAGAGTGACCAATTAGACCAATACGCAAATACATCCTCAGATATATTTGAGAACTCTTTTCAGCTGGATCCTAAGTAACCAGAAAAATGAAATACCCTACATCATATTTAAAAATAAATAATCCATAATATAATATCAGTAACAGTTCTTATTCTCTTGGGAAGGTAACACAAAGAGAAGTCACGAATAGAAAGTTTCTGGTATATTTAGTTTGTAATAAAATTAGTCAAAATTAATATTATAATATTTAAAGATATGTTCAGATTTAAATAAAGTATTCAATTTCATAACAATCTATGTAACGTTTATCAAGATTAGTAAAAAAGGTATTATTTACAATTCCTGTTGTTAATTGTATTCAGAATTAGTCAAATATTAATTGACTATAATATTCATTATAAAATCTCAAAATACTTCTACTCAAAAGCAATTACAAACAAAGGTATAACTGGCCATATTTTAGATTGTTTGTAAGTCGTCTTCTTTTGTCTTAAGGACCAATAACCATTACACTCTAAAAGCATGAATAATATTAAGTTTTAAGAAAAGGTAAGCAACCTTTGAAAATGCAATAAGTGCGTTAAGCTATTTTTTATGGCCAAGCAAATGTATCTCTATGTTTAATATATGTCTTAAACAAAATTACTTATCTTTATTGTTCTCAAAAGTTAACGATCTTAGTATAAACACACTCATCCAAAATTTTAGTTAATTACCTAAGGACTATTTCATTTAATGCCAAAGGAACCAAGTTTACGTTATACTTGCATAATTTGGCAGTTATTAAAACCTAACATCCAGAATATTGGTGAATTCAAAGATTATTATATTTTCAAAATACCCCATACTTCCCGGGTTGATTACGCAATTATATATTTGTAATAGCATTTTATAGTACAAATATTAGACATTACGTTCCTTCATTGTGTCAATATTATTTAATTCCATTTTTCAAAATTGCTACCAGCAATAATAAGTTTGTGAACAAAAACCCAGTCCTGTAAATGGACTATTATTCTACTGCTAAGTGGCCTTGATCCTTGTCATTGTTCCAATAGTGCATTGGTAGCAGTTTGTGTTACGCCTGCAGATGTCTGGGTGCACAATACAGCACTCAGTAATGTATCGCGGGTTGTCGGTCTCTCAGGGAAAGGAAATACTGTTAACAAGATCATACTTTATCCGACCAAACATCCCACAACTCACTACCAGCTACGTCATCAGTGCATACTTACAATAACATACCCAGTTTCATTTTGTATTTATTCAATGTCTGCAAGTAATTACATTTCAAGCCTTAAAAAAACACATGCACCGGTTATCACACAGTATACGGCGTCAGGCTCGCAAAATAACGGGCTTCTGGTGACAGTTTAACCCCTCCTTTACAAGATAGTGTATATGCATTCTTCCTAAACTGATTTCCTCGATCTACACATATTGAGTAAGTATTGCAATTTGTCTCTTACTTTAATTGCGTGATTTTAACTTAATTTAATTTGTATTTTCTTGAACAAAGTAGTGACAAATATTGGACAGGAAGCACAGTATAAAGGGACAAGCCTCTACCTTGGTTATAAATATACAGTGCAACTAGAAACACAGTATACAGTAACACGTCACTACCTTAATTAAAAAATAATTTAATAAAATGTTATCAATTTTGACCGCAAAAAGATATGTTGTATCTTCCTGTGAAAATTGAACTGTAAATAGTGCTACGGCCACAAGTATTGGTTACATATTAGGGTGACCACACTACGAGACTACAGCCTGGCGGTAGTGACTGTCACGTTGCTTGACGTATGGCCGTGCCCTAAGTGTATATTAAAATAACAACTGACTACAAGATAAAATTAACATTAGGATTCTCGTTTTTTTGATGAAAGAAGTCAAGTTTCGGAATCTCAGTATTTATTAGTAGTTATTATACATAAACTAATACAAATATATTACTAGGATTTTGTTTAAATTGTCTGAGTTGCGAAGGACACGAGACGGAAGATGTGGAACTGAACTACAAATACAACAGCCACGTAAAACTCCATTTCAAGAACCCACAAAACCAAGGCTTGACATTTTATCTTGTAACTTTACTATCAAAATAATATAAACATAACTCTTTTAAGAAATCCACGGTAGTAAATAGAGCTAATTGTATGCTCGTAATATTAGAATGAGCCGAGGCGGTGTCGATGAAAGACTGGATGATGAAAGATGTTATCAGCTACAAAAGGCACTCATTGGCTCCAGTTGAACTGAGGAGATCCCACCTTGTTGACGCTCCCCCTGCGAGCACTGCAACCAGGGTAGCCAGGTGAGCCACGAGTAGGAGCACCACTGGGGATCTGCCCAGTCGTGGTGCAGTAGAGCTCTGCTACCCTCCTCAGAGTCGAGAAGTAACTGGGCAGAATGGCGCAGGGCTAGCAGTCGGGCTTCCCTTTGCATCTCTGGTGATTCCAACAACGTGGAGAGATTTCCGTTTACCGACCTGCCTACCAGAATAACAATGGACTGTAGGAGGTGGCCGGGGTAGCCTGCAATGTTACTAGCAGCTAGTAACGAACCCAGGTCCTCACAGTCCTGCAACAAGTAATGTTAGAATAATACTCTATCCTGGCTACCAGGATAACAGTGGACTGTAGGAGGTGGCCGGGGTAGCCTGCAATGTTACTAGCAGCTAGTAACGAACCCAGGTCCTCACAGTCCTGCAACAAGTAATGTTAGAATAATACTCTATCCTGGCTACCAGGATAACAGTGGACTGTAGGAGGTGGCCGGGGTAGCCTGCAATGTTACTAGCAGCTAGTAACGAACCCAGGTCCTCACAGTCCTGCAACAAGTAATGTTAGAATAATACTCTATCCTGGCTACCAGGATAACAGTGGACTGTAGGAGGTGGCCGGGGTAGCCTGCAATGTTACTAGCAGCTAGTAACGAACCCAGGTCCTCACAGTCCTGCAACAAGTAATGTTAGAATAATACTCTATCCTGGCTACCAGGATAACAGTGGACTGTAGGAGGTGGCCGGGGTAGCCTGCAATGTTACTAGCAGCTAGTAACGAACCCAGGTCCTCACAGTCCTGCAACAAGTAATGTTAGAATAATACTCTATCCTGGCTACCAGGATAACAGTGGACTGTAGGAGGTGGCCGGGGTAGCCTGCAATGTTACTAGCAGCTAGTAACGAACCCAGGTCCTCACAGTCCTGCAACAAGTAATGTTAGAATAATACTCTATCCTGGCTACCAGGATAACAGTGGACTGTAGGAGGTGGCCGGGGTAGCCTGCAATGTTACTAGCAGCTAGTAACGAACCCAGGTCCTCACAGTCCTGCAACAAGTAATGTTAGAATAATACTCTATCCTGGCTACCAGGATAACAGTGGACTGTAGGAGGTGGCCGGGGTAGCCTGCAATGTTACTAGCAGCTAGTAACGAACCCAGGTCCTCACAGTCCTGCAACAAGTAATGTTAGAATAATACTCTATCCTGGCTACCAGGATAACAGTGGACTGTAGGAGGTGGCCGGGGTAGCCTGCAATGTTACTAGCAGCTAGTAACGAACCCAGGTCCTCACAGTCCTGCAACAAGTAATGTTAGAATAATACTCTATCCTGGCTACCAGGATAACAGTGGACTGTAGGAGGTGGCCGGGGTAGCCTGCAATGTTACTAGCAGCTAGTAACGAACCCAGGTCCTCACAATCCTGCAACAAGTAATGTTAGAATAATACTCTATCCTGGCTACCAGGAGCACAGAGGAATGTAGGAGGTGGCCGGGGTAGCCTCTAATGTTAGTTACAAGCAGCTAATAACGAACCCAGGCCCTCACAGTCCTGCAACATGTACGTATATGTATAATGTAATAATACTCTAGGTGTCGGCCTAAAATACCTTTTAACATAATATTAGTTAGATAATTATGATCATATTTTTCTCCTACTTATAAAATACCTACCCCGAATTGATTCCAAACAAGAATAAAAATCACTAAAACAAAGTAGACGTTTCGCATTTTTTTTTGTGAACTTATTTATGCCTTGTTAACTATTCGACTATCTCACTGTGAACTTGTTAACAATGAAAACAATAGCAACTAATTATATGGACATGGTATTTATACAATTACCGTACCACAGAAACTGGGTCACAGTAACTTCGATAGTGAGAGAAAGCTAACATAAGTGTGGTAATGTTATATTTTGATAATATTGGCAACCCGCAATATATCACAAGCACGAAACCAAAGATTGAATATATTAGCCCAGCTAGGTGCGAGATAGGTGACCCTTTTAAGTCCGGCGTCATGCTTCTCACTGACGACCATACGGTCACCACACATGTGTCTCAGAGAGATTTCATGATGGATCTGACTCATCTTCTGAGGATGTTGTGTGTTGCGATATGATGCCTTGTAGTTGCCATTGTGTATGGTATAACACAACTATAACACATTGTGTAGTATTACCTCCTCTTGTGGGGATAGCACTCCAAGTTCTGTCTATAGTTTCACTCGTGACCTTGGGTTCAAACCTACCTTTATTACCAAGAAACTAAATCCTTGCCTTGAGGTCCCTCACGCTAACCACGCGACTATTCTCCTCCGAATGTTAACGGGCTGACGTAACGACCCTGTGAAGAGCTCTCGTTAAACTTAGTCTGGAATAACGACTTGATTAACACTGATAATCCCTCAATAATGAAACGAACTGTGACGTAATTCCGCAATTTGACCGTAGCGGGGCGTATGGAGAGAGATGTGGCGACATTGGAACTAATCCCACAACTCTAATTCACGGAGCTTTAGTTCGATTACAGGTCAGGTCTTCTGTTCACACGTAGGCCTATAACCTCTCATCTATTAGGCCCCATCGACCAACATTTTAGACATTAAAAAAGTTATAAATCATATCTGAGGTTGAAGGTGCTAATAGTCATCAGTTTAGGTGTCTAGGAGGAGGACAGAAATGTTTTAGAGATGGTTGAATAGGGGGTTGAACACCCGACCCAACATGGCAAGAACACGACCACAGCACAACGTCACGTTTCATACAAACGAAACAGCGCGACGTTTTATATCATATACAAACAAAATGACGTGAAGTGGATCTTTTCTGCCAACTCTTCATAAATATTATAAATGATCTGTTTCCTCGATTATTCTTGTTGACTTCATCCCTTTCCCGTTCAACCAATCATCATTGCGCATTACTGGCCAATCATTAGGTTTGCGTGTCTGACGTAGCACAAGTGGCGTGCCTGCAGCGCTCCAAGCGGCTACACTAGCTAAACAATTAGACGTAGCATTCGTGAACCAACAACACAAGACCGTGTAGCACAAGTGGCGTGCCTGCAGCGCTCCAAGCGGCTATACTAGCTAAATAATTAGACGAGCATTCGTGAACCAACAACACAAGACCGTGGCTTGACTTCCTTACCTTTCGAAGCATCGTTAAAACCAACTCTTAGGTAGACAGAGGTAACTTTAATTTATATATAAAGTAAATACTTAATGAGGTGAGACTTGAGCCGTTTTCTTAGTCACTAAATAGATTTTGGTTAAAACTACTTTTCTTGGAAAACTTCAGAAAACTAAGGATCTGATTTGTTAATTTATGTTTGTACCCCACTTCTTACCACCCATCCTACTATTAGTATATCTACAATAATATCGTTGCGAGGATGATGGTAGAGGTAAAAAAAAAGTGTACCCGCATTGGCGTAGCGGTGGAGTGGGAAAATAGTTATAATCCGCACCACTTCTTTTCTGTCACGCCGAGCCTGACTGCTTTGTCCGCATGCCCACTGGCACGGGTTTGAATTTATTGATACTGTAAATATCTTTATGTGGAAATGTACATCTTATTTTTCAACCACAGTGTAAATGCTCGTAGCTGCTGTTAGGTTAATTAGATGGTCGTGTGCTGATAATACCTCACGTTCAGAACATCTACGTTAAACATTTAACGGTTGAAACATAAAATAAAAACACAGCTTTAAGTTCACTCAAATATTAAAAACGATAAATTTTAATGCGGGATAGAAAAAATTGGTAACTGTTTGATTTGTTGTCTGTTGATGAGTTTCATTGTGAGATGTTTTGCAAGTGTTCTATAAAACAGGAGTAAGGCTAAGGCCACACGAACAATTTTCCCCGCTACGTTCAAGCTGTTCTAGTCGCGCGAAAAATGGAAACCAAGAGTTTAAATGGTAGTATGCTAGACAAGCGATAAATATCGCGCGACAGAGGTACGTCAGATTCGGCTTCAAGGTCATGTTGCGTTAGAATGAGCTGGGGCCCATTTTCCAGGCGACACATCCCGCTTCTCTACCTGCCAAAAACCGAGGGATGTTCCTCCAATTGTCATTCAAGTGTGACCCAAAGCCACGTTTACTTGTGCTGTGATAAGTGTTATATTTCTATTGTTAGTTATAATATATTCGATATTCATAATGAATGACAATATCATATATTTTATTGATAGTGAAGCAATTATGTAGATTTACTCCCATTCCCGCCTGCCAACAACTTCCATTTCATTTTGTTCTGTTACTTTCAATGGGTTCAGCTAAATCTAAATTTTAATTTTGTTAGTTTTTCAGAAAAATATTTTTGAGAAAATTGGTTCTTGATTTTCATAATTAGCTTAGACTTATGTTCAGATGCTTTAAAATTCCCTCCCGCAAGGTTAACTTCATGAAATTTTCAATTGAGGACGGGCAGATGGGACTCTAATATGCTCCCCATTTGTAAAACCCACATGGGCGCCCTTCGTTACAGCCATACGTACACCACACAGCTTGGAGTGGCAAATCATCTTTCCTGGTATAACTAATAGGAGTAATGTTTGCCGACTGAAATGTGGACGACACTGAATAGAAGTCATGAGTGACTATTTCACTCTGTGTAGCCTTTCTCTTAGGAATTTTGCAGCTGAAACTAGGCTGCGTTTATCGCTCCGTCTAGCACCCCCCTGTTCAACTTTTGTAGCTGAGGTCCCAGTGGGAAAAATCGCTCGTGTGGCCTCAGCCTAAGTGCGTGACATCGTTTTGGAGATGAGAGAAAGAGAGAGAAACACAACAGATCATCTGACAGTCAACAGGGAACACGAGGCTCTATCAACATATTCACAACAAGATTTTAATATTTTCAATGGTTACGTTTCAACTATTCTTTAATGTATGGCCGAGTTCTTAAAGGAAGAAGCTTATCTGACAGCTACAAGATATATTTTAATATATTCATACGTCAAGTAATGTGATGTGTGGCTGTCACATTTGATACATATTATCAATGCCTATAAAATAACAATAACAACAGAGTAAAGTTCTTTTGTAGCCCTCAGCCCTGATTATCCCCAAAAGAGAATAAAAAGGCAACGGTTAACAAGATTTTACATTTATCAAATAAGAGACAAGAAAATTGATAAGTACAGAAATACAAAAATAGAGGATGTAGAGGCAGGGAACGGACATTGGCCCAGATAGGGCTAAATCTTGAAGTATTAAGTCACAGATGACCTTTAACTTCCCTCAAGATGGGAATAACAAACTTCAGAAAATAACAAACAAATATGGCAACATTATTCAACTAAAGATTATGCTAAGAATATTCCTAGTTTTTAAAAGTTCGGCAGGCACTATACCAATACTAAAGTTATAGTTTTAAATTTACCACAAATAATTGCTAGAGCCACCGAGGGGCCAAGAGATTTAATAAAGTAAAGGTAAACATTAGATCATGCCATCTCATGACCTAAAGACAAGTTAATTTATGATTAAATATAAACTAGTCATCTTGTAGCCTAGAGAAAAGTTAAATTACAAACGAGTATAAGACTAGCGGCCTGGATACAGAGTTACTAAACATGGCCTTTAAACAATTAAACAACGCCATATAGTGACAAACAAACGAATTACATTTTAAGTTATCAAAGTTATCTCAAAAGAAAAAAACACAATGACACGAGTTCATCGTATATTTGCCACCAACAATTTAATAAATATTTAAAACGAAAAAATAATTTTGGAAAATATATATAAAAAAATTATTTAAGCCGAAAGAGAATTTTGACTAAATGCAGAACAAATCTACCTTAGATAGCACTGCTTACTACGCTGAAGCCGGTGGTATAATGAGTAACAAACAGACGAAACATGTCAATATATAGGACAAGAAAATCATCACGTGACCACTGAGACGGATCGAGAGGAACGCAAAGGAGGGTAGAGAGGGATGAGGAAGGAGGAACATGGCGCATGGGTTGACCCGATGGAACACCTGGGGTAGGCCTAGATGATTCTAGTAGGGGAAGGCACTGGAAGGTTCTATCTTCTTCTACGCGAGTCTCGGGGCTTCGTTGCGCAGAACCAGTGACGTAATATGTCATGACCCACAACGCTGACCTCTAAGACTCTTGTCAGTTAAATGGGAAGGTGTAAGTGGGAAGAACGGGTGGAATCTCTTCTAGAAATATTGTGTATCATATCTAATGTTATTCTATTGCTAAACGTCACACATTTTACACTCTCAATATTGACAGCAAAAAAGTGTTTGCATTTTTTAAAGGCCCTTTCTATGAAAATTGGCCTGTATCTGCATTATGAAAAATTCAGTATAGTTTTCAAAGACAACAACAAGTTTTAATATTACAATAACTTTTTTAAATGTACTATAAATAGCTGTGGTTCTTCACTCGGGAATCAATAAGTAGCTTTGTTATTTTTTTCCAAATATTAAACTAACCAAACGAAAATATAACAAGATCTTGAATTATTTTAAAATATTAATCTCTTATTGGCTGAAATTATGTCACTAAACGCGAAAAATAGGCAGGTTGATTAGAACATAATGTAAAAAGAGGGATATAGTCCAAAAATGTGCTATTTTTGCCTAAAAGTGATCATAAGAAAAGTAAAACAAAGTAATAATACATTGTAACTAAAAAAATTGAGAAAAAAGAGTATAATAATTTTAAAAAAACAGCATAGTTAAATAAGAGATTTAGAGATTTTGAAACTCGCGGTCCTCCCTCTTCCATTAAAAAACCTACTTAAAAAATTCAAACACTTAAGCTTTTTATATAAGCTTTGAAAATGTATGAACCCCCATCCCATCATTTAACAAGACCCACCTTGGAAAATTAAAATATTCTGTTAATATAGCACTTTGCCTGCCAAGTTGAACTCTCTAGCCCATCTACAAGTGGCTAATCTTGCTCTGAACATACACACATACACACATACTCACATACTCACATACACAAATACTTACTTTACTATTATATATTATATAGACAAAGAGCATGAACGCTTTTAGCGTTCATTTAAATAATGTAAATATAATACATATTTTAAACAAACTTTAAAATAAATTTATGTGCATTTAATTGTAACTTAATATTTAACCGAAAATAGTTATTAATCTACAGTTACAAGTTTTTATCCCCTAAAACCATGGATATGTTTTAAAACAAATGTAAAGTGGTCACCTAATTTATTATACCTTTGAGTGCAAGTACACCAATACATTTATAAAACCGGAAGAAACGCGTACTAAACGGCATGCTCATCTAGTCTGTTTGTCCAGTGATGGGGAGGTCATGCTTTGAATCCCGGCCGGCTGTACTAAGGCTGATTTTAATAAAATATGTCAACGAAACCTCCATCTCTCCGGTTGAACAGGCATTCACGAAAAGTGTTGGGGGGAGGAGGGCAGCTCACGGAGTGCAGCTCAATTTTCCAGCGCATGAGCAAAATGTATCAAGTTTCCCGTTGCCTAGCAACGCTCGCCCTCCGACATCACCAAAGGAAAAAAGAGAGAGCCAGTGAGATCCTACAGTTTGTTGATAGTAGTTGTAAAGTTTTCGATCAGATAGCAGGCCTTTCCCCTGGTTCTCAAGGCCAGTGTACAAACAAACCCTGTTTTATCTCTCACTTTAATTATTCATGATCTCGTTTGAGAGTCAATGCCAAGAGTTGTCATAAAGCCTCGTTTATCTTAACACACAATTGTTGGCCCAAACGATTCCAACAAGTTGTGTTACAAAATCAACGCATCAACAGCTTGTTGGCGTTGATAGGGCCGGTCAGTGCCAACATGTTGTGTTAGATCAATTGTTGTAGGCAATAAACACAACATGTTGGCTAACTTGGGAGGTTCTGCGCATGCTCTGTTTAGGTCGAGCAAACTTTGAGTTGTATCAAAAGTATTCTGTTCTTTGGAACGTTACCTCAGCTGACCACAAGAATTCAAATAATCGAGGAGATACACTTACTGCAAGATATAAGGTTTCACCTTTCCCCCAGTTGCTTACGTTTTGGAGTTTTTTCAGGGATACAATAATGAAGAAACGGCAAGTAATAACATGTTTGCTCACATAAACAACGTGGCTTGATGCTCAACCAGATCATTCAAGTGTAAAAGTGTAGCCCATCCTCTTTAGTTGAATACATTACTTGTAATTAGCTATGGTTCATGTTCCCTTAATCTAATATGTAAGCTTACCTTGCTTGGTTCCACTATGGTGAAACGGGCGGGACTATGCTTCCAGCGTGATAGTCCTCTTTGTTAATTAATGAATAAAATATACGAGACGATCCTTCCCTCGCTGTAATTTTGGAATACAAGAATACAATAAACCCTTTCCCCTGATAAACAAGTATTTCAATAAAAACAGCAGGGCCAGTTATTTCGGAGATAAATGGCTGCTGAAAGTACAAACGAAGGTTTTCACATAATTCCATTTAAACACCAGCCTGTGTATAAAAGCTTTCTAATTACGTAGTTAGCAATCTGTGAGTCACTATCGACTTCCTACCACCCGTTCAAACTTTGTCTAACCTCTTCAATCTCACCCCTTACCCCTTAAGAGTCCAATATGTCTTAAGGCGCCGAGCAATCTCGTTAAAGCCGATCATTACCGAGTAACTGATGGAATCCATGGAGGATTTGTCTATATATAATACACACCAGCGATGTTTCCGTACTTAATTCACTAGGGAAACTGGTCACGATATAACCAGCCAAGTATCTACGCGCAATGATTCATATTTCTGTTTTAATAGTTAATATTTCCAACAGGAACAACATTATTTTCAAAAAGTGATTCGTCACATCTCTCTCTTGGTGTCATATCTCTCTCTTGGTGTCACATCTCTCTCTTGGTGTCACATCTCTCTCCTGGTGTCACATCTCTCTCCTAGTGTCACATCTCTCTCCTAGTGTCACATCTCTCTCCTAGTGTCACATCTCTCTCCTAGTGTCACATCTCTCTCCTAGTGTCACATCTCTCTCCTAGTGTCACATCTCTCTCCTAGTGTCACATCTCTCTCTTGGTGTCACATCTCTCTCCTGGTGTAAAGTGCTAATCACCCGTTAGCACTTACACTCAAAATACCTTATACATGATTATCACAATAAATCCAAGAACTAATAAATTATAATATTAATGTGTGTCAGATATAAACTCACGGTGAAATAGTGTTGCTGGAAATGTCCAAACTTGAGGAAGGTGCTCCAGCTGAATGTTCAACACTTCCTGGAGGTAGTTCAATACACGGGCATCTTGCACGCTTGCCAGACTTAACTGACTTCCCTATGTTGTCATCAGCAGTCGTCTCCTAGCGTTAGTTGGCATTTTGCTCAATTATAGAAAATCACCACTCCCCTCCCCCCCCCCCNCCTAGCGTTAGTTGGCATTTTGCTTAATTATAGAAAATCACCACTCCCCCCCCCCTCCCCCCCTTGTTGACGTCCCTTTCCTAGGACGTCAGTGCATCTTGTATAAAACCGCCACCTCTCGCTTCATATTTTGTATTCTATTGTAACGATTCGTCGGAGGAACATCTTGGAAGTTAACCAAGGACTATCAAGGACTAGTGGACTAACAAGCAGTGATCAATATGTTTGAGGCGTCGGTCTCTCCTCCTCACCGCAGATGAAGTGAAGTCTGTGACTATGAGAATTTATATCTAGTAATTTTTGATAGGGTCTTCGTAATGCCCATAAGACATAGTTTTGAATGTCAGGGTTTATGCTCTATTTTTCTATATACATAAGACATAGTCTTAAATACCTGGGCAATAATCAGACGCCCTATACTGTATGGCCATGTTCCAGCTAGGCTAGCCCATTAGATCGAAAAATGGTGGAAATCAGGCAATCCATATCTTTGTTCCATGACCTAGTTGGGTCTGTGATTGATACCAGTCTCTAATCTTTCTGTTGTTGTACCTTTGTACGGTGCTCAACTCGTGGGTATGCTACTAGTCCAAAGTAGTGGCCCGCATGGTAGTGTTTATTTTGTCCAGCCCCCTTCAAGCGCCGCTTGAATTAGTTAATGTTTAACTGCTAGCTGTTGTTATATTCCGTGTCCAGACTTGTGTTGAAGTTTAAATATACTATTGATTCGCCAGGTTGTACTAATGAGGAATAGACCGGCCATAGTATCTTTACAGCCTAGATTCCTGGTAGCTCGCCGTTAACTATTTGTAAACTGATAGTTCCTCTTCTAGGAACTTAACCTTTGTATCTCGTAACTCAATATGGAGTTATCCCATGTTAGCTAGCTCATTTAACTACCAACGTTGTAACACTAAGCGGTGTTATATATTGTTGCTTAACCTTAAATCAACAATTGCTTCCAATTTAAATTGCCGTAGTGTTGAGGCAGACGCAGCTTCGTGTTAGAATGTTTGTTCTGCTTTGACGAGTTACACCCTTTTATAACCGAGGCACAGCCATACTTGTCAAACCTAGGTGCTTCACACCTAACGCTCCCAATAGGGACAGCAATGTCTAAAGTAACAGAGATAATTCCCATCAATAAGCAACAATTCTGATTGGTTGAACTTGTGTTTGGTCCTTCCCACCACTCTTTGTACATCTTCGTCACTGCTTCTATCAGATAGGAGAAGCGGTGATCCATCTCTCTCCTGTTGTCACATTTCTCAAGGGTAGTTTCCGACCCTCTATTATTGTTCCTTCACCTGCAAGGTGTGGTAATGACCCACATAGAGCCACGCATACTAAACGTCAAGATCTATAGTTTTAATATGTTGGAAAGATCAGTGTTCAAGTATGTTCCTCGTCCCTAGCCGAATATTTAGTTAAATACGGGTATCTCGTGGGTGTATAAGACGCGATCCAGCCGTAGCAGAAATACAAGACGTATTCAATGTCAGTTGTTCCTTGAGGTGGGTCTACGGGAGTCAGTCCGTCACACAGTAAAGATACACTGAATAAAACCTACGCCGGACCTTCAGCTCACAGGTGTACGAGGCTGGCCACCAGTACGGATAATATTATGTGATATATGTTTATATAACTATAATGACCTCCTCCCTTCCGTGAGACGCTCGTGTTAACCTGGCGACGACACTCCAATACCTTCAACAAAAAGGATCAATCCGCAACACTTGTCCTTTAATGACGTAACAATGTGTAGGCCTACGTAATTGAAAGGTCTCCTTGTGACGTCATTCCATGGGTGCTATGGAGTGCGGTTTGAAAGGGAATCCAATAGGTCAATGTGTTTGGAGCGTCTTACGTTGGTTTGGGCATATCTGTTAATCCCCCTATCTGTTAATTCCCCTATCTGCTAATCCCCCTATCTGTTAATCCCCCTATCTGTTAATCCCCCTATCTGCTAATCCCCCTATCTGTTAATCCCCCTATCTGTTAATTCCCCTATCTGTTAATCCCCCTCTCTGTTAATTCCCCCCCCCCTCTGCTGTATTTCCCTCTGGATTCCTGTCTCAGAGTCATGAAGCTGAAGTAGCATCAATTGGCGGGGATGGGGGATGTTCACAAAGACTGAGGAGTCGAGGTTGGTATGGGAGGGGTCATATCGAGTCGATAGCGTGGTTGCCAAGGGCAACCCAAGTTTGATGCCACAGCTAGAGAGGTCACCACGGGACGTGACAGGTGGCGCTGTGATGCGGATAAGCGGGGAACTAGTAACAGGATGTGAAACATTTCAGACGTAAAGATAGTTTGTAATATAACTGCTGCGTTTAGGTCTGGGGGGCTATTTTAGAGAAGTTCAACTGCTTATTAGCGTGGAGAGAGGGATGGAAAACCATATTGAAGAATCAATCACTGCAGTAGAGGAACATTCCACCTTTACAGTGTGGAGATGAGAGTGACAATACACGAAAGTGACAATACACGAGTGACAATATACAAGTGTGACAATACACGAGAGTGACAATACTCGAGAGTGACAATAAATTAGTGTGACAATACACGAGAGTGACAATAGATGAGTGTGACAATACATGAGTGACAATATACAAGTGTGACAATACACAAGTGTGACAATACACGAGTGACAATACATAAATGTGACAATACACGAGAGTGACAATACACGAGAGTGACAATACATGAGTGTGACAATACACGAGTGACAATACACAAGTGTGACAATACACGAGAGTGACAATACATGAGTTTGAGCTATTTTTACAAAGTAAAATTATCGTTTGCTGTTTTTCAAGTTAAAGATTATATTACTGACGCAACACTATTAATTTTATATTTATCATTGTTTACTTTGATTACAGTTAAAATTTGAGACGAAACCACTTTGAGCCCGATATTGAGCTCTCAAATTTATTTTCATTAAATTATTTATGAAGGAATGAATAGTTACCAACTATAAAATTGTTTTGTTTTGGATTACATACACCAAGTAATGGAATACTTAATTTTCAAGACATTACTACACGCGCCATTTAACTGTAGTAGCTGTTTCCTATCAACAAACCGGAATGAAACGCTTCTTTGTTCTTGATGAGAGGGTTAATTATCTGTAACATCGTCTAAGACTGTTTGTCTATACTGTGTATATAACACAACGTAGAACACAATCCAAACACAACTTGTTGTCTCTACAGCCACTTCTCTAATTGAAGGTGAGTGTCAGCCCAATTTGACTTGATATAAGACACGATATACTGGGGGTTTCAAAACTCAGTCATTACCGGAGAGAACTCTCCATTCACCCCTTTCAAGGAACTAATTATTAGAAATGTACATTTACTCTTTGCAACTAATGAATTCAATTTTACATTTTATTACTTCCAAGCCGGAAATATCAAAAAACCCAGAGATGATTTATTTAATATTTCTTTTGCCTTTTTTCCTTGCTTCACGTCTTATCAAACGTTCGGCATTTTTAAGCATGATATGTATTTTAACACATAATACACGCTCACTTAACCTAAAACAGCAACACCTACCACACTACACAAGCACAGTATACTAATTGTAACATCTTATCACATGACAATCCGACAGAAATAACATTATCATTTGACTCGTTTCCCTGAGTGTAATCAACCGTACGGCCTCAATTGGAAGGCGTGTTTGTGTAATATTGGGTGTTACGAGTTGCGAATGACAAAACGAGCGTTGCGAGGTTTTTATGATTATTCTATAAACAAATAAACAAGAGGAGTTGACCACAAAAGTGTTGTCAGCATTCACTAGCGATAAACCAAGCCGGAGGCCGGTTACGTTGCTAACAATATAATTATAATCCAGCTATATATTATAATGTACATAAACAATCTGTTGGAATAGGTCAGCCGTGGGAAAATTGTTTTTCTAAACTCTAAAGGAATGCTTACTATTTACAATATAGGCCTATAGAAACCTCGTGAAAGTACAGCTATCACAAGAAATATGAACATCACACAGTAGTGCCCAAAAAATTTAAAAAACCTAATTTGGATAGAAAGTGGAAATATCGCCTTTTCAAAATGACCGATTTTCTTGCCTACGGCTACATCCACTGAATTGTATTTTGTTGCGTGTGGTGTTGTAGGTGAATTATATCCCCAATTGTAAATTATGAGTTAAATGTAAACACATCTGAGTGGATCAACGTAAAAGGCGGCAAGAAAAGAGCCAAGCGAATGGACAAGAATTTATAATATAGCAGGAAAATTCAGAATAAGGGATTGCAACTGGCAGTCTCATAGTTCCGTCAGATCACAGCATGGCTGAGGACAGCTCTGGTGGAAAGGAGACTGGTTGGCTTGGCTCTAATGACAGGCTGAGGACAGCTCTGGTGGAAAGCAGACTGGCTGGCTTGGCTCTAATGACAGGCTGAGGACAGCTCTGGTAGAAAGCCTGGCTGGCTGGCTTGGCTCTAATTCACAGGCTGAGGACAGCTCTGGTGGAAAGCCTGGCTGGCTTGGCTCTAATCACAGGCTGAGGACAGCTCTGGTGGAAAGCAGACCTGCAGACGCATGTTAGAGGTGTGAATTGTCACACCGCAGAGCTCGCAGACGTCCAGGGGTGGAGGGGAAGCTTGGTGTGCACAGGGGTGGATTTACCATAGGCCTAGTAGACACGTGCCGATGGCGGCGGATTTTGAATGACTGAAACAAAAATACATATCTTTTCTGCCAGTTAAAATAATTGTATGGCTTCATCGTGTGTGTGATTGTTGTGGTCTATCTGTGTACCAACATGACAAGAGTATCGCCTTAATTGAAGGTCACTTATTGGATGAAAGGGATTTGTCACTTCGCTCAGCAGAAATCAAGGCGAAAAAAACAATATACTATTTTATTATTATGTACATGCTAATATTTTATATGTGGTAGCATGTTCTACACTCTACTAATGCAGGCTTTATATTTTTTAACTTTAAAATATTTGAATGTGTGTGTTGTGATGGTGTAAGACTGTTTATTTACATTTTCTAAGTCTTTGCTTGAATTCCTACAACTTTAAAAGCTCACTATAATAAATAATAAATGAATGGAAGCCCTCTTTACCTGTCACTCCACATGTAGCGCTAGTGTATATGGTATGTATGTATCGGTGTATGAGGGGTGCTAGGGGAGGAATCAGGAGGAATCAGAAGGTTAAAATTAAGGTATGGAAAGTGAGCGGCAGAGTCGTAAATCACCCCCTGGGTATGTAATGGCCTTTTAACCACAATACAAAACAGAAACAAGGGGGACAATTTATTGACCAAATATTTGGACTTGCACTAGTAATGTAATGTAATTGGCTTTATTATCTTGGGAATTTGTCCTTGTCCTGAGGAAAGTATTTGATTCTATTCCTAAAGACATTTATTGTTACTCATATCACCTAGGTACTAGATATTCACTATGTAACGAACCTTCTTCATGGTAATACCACGTGTCAGATGCTGGAATGTGTTCCAGAGCTAGATATAGCCAGGTACACAGATGTGAGGTAATCTATATTATGATGCTATGTTACAGCCGAGAAGGATGAATCTGCTTCGCTCCATATTCCTCGTACTGACAGTCTTGTCCATGATTCTCTCTCAATACCAAGGTTTGTCCCAAGGATCAACTATTCTACACTGAATAAGTTAATAACAATGGGTTTTGTAAGAAACTTAACCTGAGGACAACATACCTTCACATCCAGTTATATCACGACAGTAATGTTCTCCCAATTCTCATCCAAGGACACAGGGGTGGACTGACAGTTCCCTGGGTCATCCATCTCTTAACATACTCGTACAGTCGTAAATACGAGACAAGCCTTGTTTCAGTGTCCGCTTGATGTGTTTGTATTTTTATTATTAGTACATTTAATACTATTCAGCTACAGTATTAATGATTATGTTGCTATCCAATCTATTAAAAACTGCTCTAGATTGTCAGACAATGGTTGGGTGTATTTTTGACATGTTAAAGTTTGTAAAATGAGCCTGCCCGCACCCCTTCTTGTGTTAGTTACACAGCTGGTAACAGTCAGTATCAGATATACAAGTTCCTGCCCACTTGGCTGAACAAATGGTTTGTAAACCAAACTTGCGGAACCATTTTACCTCTAATGTCCTTGTGTATCTTCACAAATGATGTCTTTTGGGCGCCCTCAGACATACTCACTGGAACTTTTGATCAAAATGCAATAAAAACAATCACTTATAATTGAATGGATAGCTTTATTAAGTTTAAAGGAGTTGTGGTCCAAATCAGAACATAGTCGTTGCTGCATCCCAACATAGTCGTTGCTAGATACAATCTCTTGACAATCCACAGGCAAGGGCCGTGTATGAATGTTCACAGCTAGTGGCGGCACTCAACGCTGCACTCCAAGAGAGGTGAGAGAACGGTCTTCAGGTACCTGCACTTGTTCTTTCGACGGCACTGTGGAGACCTGTGCCAAGAAGTGACAGCATAGTGCCCGGAACTTCTGGCAACCACCGCTAGAATCAGGACTGCTTCAACGTATTTTTATAATTAATTTCAAAAATTGTTTGGACATGTCATAGAAAGTGTAAATAAACTACCACTATTAAAAATATACTTGTTACAACCTTCCTGTCATGTTTATCAACCTAAAGGAACAAAAATAATTAACGAATAAATTACCAAAACAATCCAACATATATCGGTTTTAAAATAGTGAAACATTGGCAACCTCTAATTTGTTTTATTTGTAAAATATTATTTACATTTACTATCTATTGGTTTGCACCTAAATAAAATATTTTTAGTACTATTTCCTTTGTTTGGCTTATTTTAATGTCCATGGTTTTATTTGAAAGCGGTAATTTTATTCGCCTTACACACATAATTCTGTCGTGATAGTAATTCATATGAATACTTACAAATGTAATAATTATGACTCTCATTAAAAACAATTTAATTAACATTCACACGATACAAATGTAGCCAACTATTAAATACGACCCATCCGGTTCATAACCAAGGGTATCAATACTTTTTAGCGATAAAATAAAAACACCAATGGCACTCTACATTTATTTTTGCAATCTTGCAGAAGCTCTCTCCTTTGAAGGACCTGTTTCTAGAATTCAATTCCCTCAAATAACATCAATCTCGCTTTAGTTGCAACTGAAGGGCTTATGTGTGT
This sequence comes from Timema bartmani, assembly GCA_902151455.1. Lineage (NCBI taxonomy): Eukaryota > Metazoa > Arthropoda > Insecta > Phasmatodea > Timematidae > Timema > Timema bartmani. The sequence continues at coordinate 20,260 of CABFWB010005567.1, read as the reverse complement.
CTTACCACCCGCTCGTATTCAAGATCAAGGGAAGATGTGATTCAGATCAAGTGCACATGCATTAGTGTGGCAGGAGAGGAAGAGAACGCCGAACTGGGATTCGACCTCCCTTTCGTCAGCAAACCGGACTTGTGATGTCTTTGTCTGATGCGGGTGTTAGGATATCTGGAAGGGAGATATAAATCAGGGACTAATTAGTAAGCCTTATATGTTTTATTTCCCGACAGAAAGCCACGAGAAGAAGAGTATTCAATGCACAGTGTCACAGTGACAACATTGCAAGATGCACAGCGCCAGGTTGACTATAGTAGATCTGTTGATTGTTGTCACAGATGTTCTTGAGTGTCATCCATCTGTCGAGGAGACAAGACCAGGAAAAGGTGTCCTGCAGTGGGAGCTAGTTCACGTCACAGATCCTCAAAGATATGTGTTTCAGTAGTGGCATTTGTCACTACACCACTGCTCCTTACTGCCCATCCCATGTGGAGAGATTTCACAATACGGTGCACCGGGATTCTAATCTAGTGTGACTCCCTTCAATGGCTCTGTTCATTCCGGGCATCAGAAAACGTCCACGGAATTGTTGCTGGGATACGAGCAACTTATGCCCATTAATTTGAAATGGGGCATTCTTCCTGTATTCTTGGGAGAGAAATCCAAGGAAGAGAGAGATATCCCGTAGCTGACAAAGAGCGCGCGACAATGTAGGCAGGCGTTATAATAATACGTGCTATCCTATCCCCTTCAAGGTAGGCGACCGGGTAGTTTTTGAGCTGCATGGTCTGAGCAAAGCGGCGTAGGGCCGGACCACGTACTGTTGATTGATCCTAATAAGACTGGACTGCCGTGCATGTTAGCCAACATAAGTTCTGTCCCGCTAAAGAGGACGCGAGTTAGCGAGGCTCTGTGTGGGTCGTGATGCGTCGAGCTTTGTGTTCTGTTTTTGTTGGCGGTAGTGGGAGGTGTCACGTGTCTTTCCGGGTTTCCCTCTCGTTCCTTTGCTTGGCGTGTTGGTAGTTGTCTGCTCGATTGCTGTGTGCACTATGTTTTTTTATCTTAGCGTCTTTGCTGTAGTTTTCGCTACATACTTATACTATGATTTTGGTAGGAAGAACAGTAGAAGTTAGTTACTAAAGTTACTAAAACCATTTTAATATATTCATACATCAAGTCATGTAATCTTCCGCTACCACTTTAGATATATATTATCAATACCTGTAAAATAACACAAATAATATAATAAAAGGTTATCATTGTTGGCCGCAAAGATATATATTTGAATTTTCTCTACGGTTGTTCCAACCAAAATCAGGATATGTATTCCTTGTTGTACATAATGTGAATATGATGTCCATGGCTAGCCTGTTGTTGCGAGTGTAATTTCCATGTTCTGTGAGATAGTTTACATTGTTGTAGGGTTAGTTCGGTTTAGATTGGGGTCAGAGTAGGATGCGCTGTTCGTGGACCGGATAGGTGCTTCGATTAATCTGAGTGTTTATAAACAACAGCAGTTAATGCAGCCGCTCAGAGGATGTGTCGTTACTGACAATACGCGAGTCAACGAGTATTTGGAATTGTGTGCGAAGGACAATTATGGAACTGTCTTTGAAAATAGTTGTTTTGGTTTATTATGCTGTTGTATACATTTTGGTGTCTTTGTGCTTGGTAATGTTCTTCTATGTTGTAGCCTTTTGATAAATTTGGTACGCGGCGCGGTTATTCAACTGGCGGGGATGGTGTGCGAGCTTTGTGACGTCACTCTCCAGACGGCGCGGGGTAGAGTCAGGACGCGCTGTTTGGTGGTCAGAGAGAAGGTGAGTGGCGAGTCTAGAGAGTTGGTGGAGTGGATTGCTTTGTATAACACGACAGTAATAAGGTTCAGGAAAACATTGACTGAGTCTCTTGTATGATCCCTGCATTTGGCTAAGTGGTAAATACGTCGCCGGGCAGTGGCGATTCGCGAGGGTCAGGTGCGTTGTAAGCCGGGACCTGACCGTCCAAGGAGTTGGGCAAAGTTTTAATGCGATAATTCTCTAATGTCATAGAGTAAGTAAGTCTTTCAAAAAATTTACATTATTTTTCCTTTAACCTCTGAGGGGAAAATATGTTTGTACAGCAATGATCTATCTATATAATTTTAGACACAATAGTCAATATTTACCTTTTTTATTGGTAAAAATTTATAAATGAGGAATTTAATAGCAATGTGATGACCTAATGATGTGCAACCCTTAATAAAATTTCAAAAATTTTAACCGCAAGTCGAAATTTTAATACGAAGTGTTGACCCTTGTGGACCCAATATTGCTTTTTTTTATTGGTCCAAATATACTAATGAACACTTTAGTTTTTTTAAATAAAATTATAAAATTTAAAACCGGGAGTCAAAAAATGTTTTATGTAGGTATAGCGCAATTTGTGCTCTGGTTTGCTAGTATAGATTACGTCGTTTCATATATGGTATATTATAAGTTTTGAGTAAATATCTCAATTTTTAAACATTGGAGCGAGAAAGTCCGTGCGTGGATCCGTACAATTTATTTAAATTATTATGGACTACGAAAATCTAAATTGAAAATTAATGACATGCAAAGAGGATTGAAAACATCAGTATCAGTAAAGTACTGTTGTCTTTTTATTTAATCCACGCTTTAAAAAAAGTTTCAACCACTTGTTAAAATCAATCATCTTGGGGCTGCTTGGATGTTAATGAAATATTTATTTTTGAAAAAGTTGTCTATTAAACATGGTTTTAGAGGATGCTTGAAACTATTTTCTTTGAGCTAAGGTTATGCTTACATTTTATATTTTTAATGTTAGTGACAAGTTTAAAAAATGGTAAGCCCAAGTCCACAATTACTATTCAAAAAACCTTCAAAATAGTTTATATAGTTCAAAAATGTTGCTATGTGCTGGGGTTGGGTAAATCATACTTCTCCAGCTCTGAGTTCATGGATTGTGCTTGGAGCAAGGCTTATCTGCTGGAAGAGATTATAATGTTTTATAAACCCTCATCTAACAAATAAACATCACTTTATCAACTTTCCTGTAACACTTTATAAGGGACTGAAGAGTTGATGGCCACCAGAATGTAAGTTTGCCATTCAAACCTATCCTGAGACAAAACCTCCTCCGAATATAGTTTCACATCCTCCCATCGACATTTTAGTCATCAAGAGAGACAATGCTCCACATCCGTAAAGAACATTTTAAACCACTTTACAAAATAAATCTTATCAAGGGTAGCTCTCCAATACATGTATTGATGATACAGCGTCCTAGCCCACGTAGCCCCAAACCGGGCAGAGCGACCCCCTAAACTCTCTGGTGATTAGTCAGCCCTGTTAGCCTGGATACACTACTACTTATCCTGGCCTCTAGCCTGATTCACCGTGAGGAATGCTGACACTTCGTCCATGTTGTCAGCGCATATGTTCTGTTTGTTTACTAGCTTATCACAGCACCCTGATATACTCATGTTGTCATTCACAACCCAGAACACTACAGATGTTAAACAAACGACTCAATTTAGGCCGTGTCGATTACATAAATAACAATGATGTTCCTTTTTTAAAATCACTTCCGAATTATATGAACACGAATTGCCGAGATTATATAATTAAAAAAAACAATTAGGTAACTTTTAATACATCGAGAGAAAAAATAACTATAATAAAATAACTTAATTTTGTAATTTTACAGAGATAAACACAAACCATTTGTCAGATTAATTTTAAATCTCGCGTCAAAAATCCACCCAAGTATAAAAACAATAATGGTCTTATAATAACTCCTCTTTCTTCCGCTAGGGGAAATTAGTTCCTCAAATGAAAGCCAGATGTTATATGCGTCAAAAACATAAATAGTATTAATATACTAATAATTCCAAAACAAACCCCTCTCCAAAGCAGATAGCGTTAAAATCACCCACAAAAAAATAATAATTAATAAGTATGGTGAATAATTAAGAAGTATGACAAAAGAAACCTCAACAAAACATAAAAAAAAAAATTAATAGAGTGAAATGCAGGTAAGTAGATTTCAGATTATATAAATAAATTGTAAATATATAATTCATATCCGAAACTTTAGGAGTTGTGTAATCCAATGGAAATAAAACAAAAAAATTAAACTGTAAAGTTGTCAACGGAATTCAGTATTTGAAAGTAAGGATGAGTATCGATAGCAAAACATCGATGTCTACATCGGAGAAGTAATATCGATGTTTGAAAACGTCAACCATCGATGCTCGGCCTTGGTCGGCGTCTGTTCTATAGAAGCGTCTCTTTTTATATAGTAGCAGCCAGACAAACACTGACAAACACAAAAAAGTCAAAATGATCAAAAAGAAAGACAGTTTAGATGGTTTACCAATTCATGTTTTACAACAAGATTTAAAATTTCTTTAAAACCAATGAAAAAATACTATTTTTATGTTTTTTTTATTCTTTGGTTATAGTTGTTTTTTGCATCAATGTTTTTCTATCGATGTCCATCCCTAGTTTGAATTTGACTCTACAAAAGAAAACATTAATGGTGAAAACATCGAACATTGAAAGCAAAATATTGATAATATAAGTCAATTTTTTTATAGAAAAACTAATGTTACAATATTTACCTTTTTAAAGGAGAAAACTTTAATTAGAAAATAGGACATTTTATAGGGATGCAGAACTGTGGGTCGTCAACGCCTTTGCAGTAGCACTCGTGACAAGCGATGTAGTTCTGTCCAGCCTTGCAAGTCTTACCAGAGATATCTGTTGACAGACAATTATCTCGTTCATCAGTGACATTATTCTAAAACTGAAACAATCATATTTCTGACTACTAGCCCTAGACTACCGTTGAACACTGTCTGATTGGAGACTACTGTCGGAACACATACCGAGTGTCTGAATACTATCATTGTATTACCAGACAAATCACCATTTGTTTGAATCGGACTCTACTATAATCTGAAGTATCAGAGTCTAATCGCCTAGAGCAGTGGTCTCCAAATGGCGGACCGTAAAAACATTTTTAAGGACCTTGACGAGATAGCGATGAACAGAAGAAATGATGTTATTTCGGTGGTGGGCGGGTAGTAGACATGGAAGGCCAGCAATAATAAATAAGTAAAACAACTAAAAGAAAAGAAAATCACGTTTTTGAATTAGTATAGTCCTAAAGGGCTTGAACCTGAGTCACTGTTAAAGTTTTGCCGGACCACGGAAATATGTCGAGTTTTTAAAACGGACCTCCATCAAAGATAATTGAGGACCCCTGGCCTAGATGCTATAGCTCAATATAGAATAGAACATATTTATTGAGGCTGTTTATGAGGTCACCTTCCTCTAAATCCCCCTTCTTGTACATCTTGACGAACTTGAACGTGTTGGAAATGGGGCAGGTAGCGTTGTTACAAATCCCGGAAACACCGTCTTGCGGACAGTCGCACACATTGCACTGCAGGATGAACTTCACATCAGGAGCGCAGCGAAGGAACTCCTTCTCACTCCACTGACCTACACAACATCATCATAACATTTGTCATCTCTTGCACTCTTGTAATAAAAGTGACTGCTGGTAAAATGTTTTATTTTTTTCGTTTTTCTTGTTTTAGAAGATCCTTGTCAGCTTTCCGGATTTTTTCATTATTTTTTTTTCAAATCTCAAAATATTAGTAAACTTAAAAATGGCAAAATATATTACATTAATTGATACTAGACATAATATGTATTATTTAGTAAGCATGCAAACCCTTTTAAAAGATAACCAGCACTTATTCGTAAATATCTCTCACAGTAATAATCATGCAGAACTGCTACTGTAGTTCCAGTTCCAGTTCAGGGTGGGCTAATTGAGCTGTTGATCATCCGAAACCCTGGAGTTATATTAGTGAGAGCAACCCATTACCAGTGATAAGAAGTGATGTTTGAGACAAATGTAGTGATGCTTGAGACAAATGTAGTGATGCTTGAGACAAATGTAGTGATGCTTGAGACAAATGTAGTGATGCTTGAGACAAATGTAGTGATGCTTGAGACAAATGTAGTGATGCTTGAGACAAATGTAGTGATGTTTGAGACAAATGTAGTGATGCTTGAGACAAAGGCAGGCCGACGTACCAGTAAGGAGCGGGATGTAGAATGTAGAGGATTCATATAACATCCATCCTATGTAAAAGGATGAGGTGTATTGGTATTAATTTCGAGAAGAGGCTAATTCCATAGCATTCATACAGCAACTAAGGATGAGAAGTGTGGTTATAGTATTCATACAGCAACTAAGGATGAGAAGTGTGGTTATAGCATTCATACAGCAACTAAGGATGAGAAGTGTGGTTATAGCATTCATACAGCAACTAAGGATGAGAAGTGTGGTTATAGCATTCATACAGCAACTAAGGATGAGAAGTGTGGTTATAG